>DWCF01001445.1:0-30646 GCA_018230265.1 Delias oraia | reverse complement strand
CTATGCGTGATGTTACATCGCCGGACGCTAGCCGAAATGACACAATTTTGTTTTGATTTCTGTGATTTGCGAAGGTAACTACCTTCAACTGACTTACTCCATCAAAATGAATATTTATCTAAAATTTTGTCTCTTTAAATTTTGTCTTTAACATATGACTTTGTTCATATTAATACTAATATTTATTGATTTCATAGTTTATATATTAATATTTTTCTTCTCGATAATTTATCCTATAATTATCTGTAATGTTTTGTGTTCTCTCTGTAATGTTCTTTCTATAGTAAAGCAGACAACAGAGCAGGTGGGTCTCCTATATGGTAAGAGAACAGCGACGCTCATGGACAACTGCGCCACTTTACAGCCATTATTTGTGTTGCCGGTTTATTACACCGATATAATCACTGATACTGAAAATACAGTAGAAGTACCGTTTAAGTACAACTACCATTTCACGCTGAGTACTCTGTGAGCCCGTATATAATATTTTTTTTATTAATGTTTCTTTTGGTGTACAATAAAGTGTCTTCTTATTTTATCATTTTGGACAATCCGATTCAATTAGTACGTTAACATTTGCTTCAGAATGGTTCTCCCACAGGTGCGACATTATTATGACATTTGCCCGGCTACTGTCAAGCCGTACCAAATACCGAATAAATTAAATTAAAATAGACCAGACCGGGATTCGAATCCAATACTTCTCGCTTCATGGTATATTTATAAAACCACTCTCAGTGGCTCTAAAAACTTATTTCTTACTGCTTCCTTGTTGCTGATAAAGCGTAAAAAAATTGTACATATAACTTAGTGCAATATATAAATGCTGAATCATGTTATTACGTTACGTGATAAATACTTTATTTGTTTGGGGTTTAAAACCATACCATTGGTTTTAATTTATTTTAGTGTATGAGTAATGTTAAAATTATGTAACGATGTAAGTTACGTAATATGAAGGATTTTTTATTTTTATTTTATTTTTACTCTATAGCGGACAATCAAGCAGGTGGATCTCTTATATGGTAAGATAACACCGCCGCCCATGAACAATCGCGCCACAGTCCACGTAATGGCTGTGTTGCGGCTTTTTATCTCGATATCCTCACTCTGCGAAACTCAATACAAGTACGGTTTCACGCTGAGAATTCTGTGAGCCCGTGGTATCACAATAGTCACATAAATCGGACGCATTAAGTGATGTAACGGGCAGAGCCATATCTGCCGAATACATTATTTTGTTAGCCTGTGGTATCACTCCATAGAAAACATTTCAATTGATATCTACGTTTATCATTAATATATGTAAATTACGTATTAACCTCACTCTTATCTTGTCGTATATTATATTCTTCTGAATTAGAAACAAATGGAAGTGTTGTTAAAAATAATTAATTTTTTACTACTCAACTACTCCTATATCGTTAATACTGAAGTCCAATGTATAAAAACCTACAAGGTGAAATAATGTGTTATAACGCAATAAATGCAAATTAAGTATGATTTGTATTACAAATATTGATCTAGTTGTTAATATAATTAAGGCACTATCGAAGACAACTGTTTTAAAAAATATCTAAATATATCTTAAAAGATATATGCAATATTTAAGGATTTAAAGATATTATTACTCTTTTTTTGGTGCTTCTTCAAATTAAACCATAATTCAAACGCGCATTTTATTTTAAATGATGTAATAGATTACTAAAACTTCCATTTATAGTTTTGATAGCCTCGTAGCTAAAAAGTTTAATAGGTCTATCATAATGCGAGAGGTATCGGGGTCGAATCCCGGTCCGGACAATTATAAATTATAATTTATTCGGTGTCTGGAAGGGCTTGAAGGTGTCCAGTCAAGTGCTTTAATTCTGTTATACCCATGATAGAGCCATGCTGAAGCTATGCGGACGCACTAAATAGGCCGGGTCGTCCGAAGTGATACCACGGGCTCACAGAATGCTTAGCGTGAAATAGCAAGTGTACTTGAAACAGTGCCTTTGCTGTTTCTCTGAGTTGCGAAAGAAGCTGGCAACACAGCCAATGCGCGGACTGTGGCACGGTTGTACATGGGCGAAGATGTTCTCTTAACATATAACCTATAATGCACAGACAAACATAACGGTAAACTTAATATGTATTTAAATTATATTATATATAATATAATGGTGTCTTAAATTAAGATTACCGTTACAATAATATTTTTAATCCATTCAGGAATAGACAAGCAATCGCGGGTAGACACTTGGTTAATACTTTATGCTTGTCTTAACACTCTGTCCCTCTCTCGCTGAGCTGTATTTGTTATTGCATAAATGAGACAGAGCACTTAAAGAAAAGGTTTTATTAAAACGTATAAGAGGATAGTTTTACAGGCTGTTCGATAACGAACTGAGAAACTCAGTTGGAAATGGCGATATTCTCAAAGCATGATCAGTTTTACAATTATACAGATGCATGTTATTTACTCTCTCGCGCAAAAATTACTGAACCTATTTTAATGTTACTTTGTCATAATGTAGTTTATATATCAGTATAACGCATATGATATAAATTGTAATGATTTTTTCTAAATTGGCCAAAATTTAATTAAAAATTGTAATATAATTACGGGTTGATATTTTAATGGAAAATGTATGTATATAAATGTACAAAAAATATATTTCTTTGATGTTCTTATTATACCTGGCTGATAATTCAACGTAAACATTTGACAAATGGCATAAAAATACGGTTTTTTTGTTATAGCATAAAAATAGATAAAATGAATAAAATATTATTGAAGGAATTGTAAAATTACATAGTTAACTTTAAATGTCGTTTGTCAATTTTTAGAGCAACAAAATGAAGTATTTTATTTAATTTTACCCGTAGAAGAGCTACGCTGAAACAATTGCTGAGGCACTAATTGGGCCGGCTTGTCCGGAGTGATACCACGGGCTTACAGAATACTCAGCGTGAAACGGTACATGTATTGTATTCTGCAGAGTGTGTGATATCAGGGGCCCTTAAAAATGCCGTTTAAGTGGCATTAAAAGTCTGCAACACAACCAAAGCCAACCAACTGTGGTGCGGTTGTCCATGGGCGGCGGTGTTCTCCTACCATATAGGAGACCTGCATCTGCAGGATATCTGCACTAGATTTATAACAAAATTAGTCCTACATATGTTATAAATAATCTATCTAACTGAATAACGCGGTTTTATTTGATATATAAACTATTTCATTACATATTATCACCATATCTTATGTAAAACAACAAACATTTTAAATTCATTAGAATTTGTGAAAAAATTGTGAAATAGAATATATATGTATGTTGACAGTTTGATAAGAATACACTAAATGATTACTAATTGTGATATATTCTATGTGAGTGTTAGTATTATGTGGTAATTTGTGTAGGAGGTTGCGTGCAATGGCGAATAAAAATATTGTTGCCTATGAAGAGGCTCTGTCGATGACAGGTGCGTGCGTAAATAATTATTTACATAACATTTAAACCTAAAATAAAGAAATTCCAAACTAAATTAATAACTTATATAGCGTTTTCTTTTTTTACTTTAAAAATTTTCTATGTATACGTCCTGTATTAGTGAAACAAATATAAAAATCACTCCAATTTGTAGTAATTTACTTATTATAAAATTTTAATATAAAATATACTATGACGGGTGTAATTATGAACCCTCAATAATCCTTAGTCATTTTAAAAATATGGTAATGTTTTTATTAAATAGAGCGTACTTATCCGTAAAAGGCAGGCAATGCACCCGTGACCAACCAGGACCATGGGCGGACGATTCTCTTGGTTGTCTGCCTTTCTATTTTTGTATGTTAGTGCCATAAGATGTGAGCTATATCCATACCAAATTTTATAAAAAATATTCGGCCCTTCTTGCATTATAAATGGTGTATGTTATACCCAATTTCTTTTATATGCATATATAGATAACTTACAAAGTAATGCAAAATGTTCCAAATTAGAATTCTTTTTATATATTAATTACTAAACGGACGTGATGACGAAATTTATAGTTACAAAATATTTTGTATCTTTCATGGGTCTTTTTATTATTATATTCTATGTATCCATTATTTTTATTATAGCATATTCTATAGTGGATAATGGAGCAGGTGGGTCTCTTATATGGTAAGAAAACACCGCCGCCCATGAACATTCGCGCCATAGTCCCCGCATAGTGCTGCCGGCTTTTTACGCCGCTTAAGCGGCAGTTTTAAAGGACTCCATTATCCTCACTCACTCTGCGAAACACAATACAAGTACCGTTTACTGTGAGCCCGTGGTATCACTTCAGACGAGCCTGCCGGAATTAGTGCGTCAGCATATATTTCAGCATGGCTCTCCCACGGGCGCGACAGTATTAAGAGACTAAATAAATTATAAATTAAATTATAATTATCCGGATCAGGATTCGAACAACCCACTCTCACACTCACTTCATGGTAGACTTATAAAATCACTTACCGACGAGAATTTCAAGTTTGTCATGTTATGGAAAAATCCCGGTTTTAATAAAAAAATATACTATCGGTCTTTGGACGTGTTTGACAGTGGCTGGGCAAGACTTAGAATTTTTAAAACCCAAAAAAATTACTATGTTATAAATCACATTATTTGAAACCATATTACTTTTAAGAGCTACATAGCTAAGTGGTCTTATAAGGCCATCAAGACGCGAGTATCTCTCTCTGATTTGATTCCTGGTTCGAATAAAAATTATATTTGAATTTATATATCGGTCTTTGAAAGCGATTGAGAGTAGCCTTCGAGTGACTTAACATTGTCTTACAGGTGCAATGCTGACGCACTGATAATACTGCTTTGTCCATAGAGTTTTCAGTGATACCACGACCTTACAAAATACTCAGCATGAAACAGTACTTGAACTGTGTTTTCTGAATAAATGAGAATTTTAGAAGCCCGTGAAATTATACAGCTCAAGCGGAGTATAAAGACAACAACACAACTACAGTGCCGATTGCGGCGCGGTAGCCCATGCGCGGCGGTGATACCACAGTGGGGACTCCTCTGATGCGTTGCCATACAAAAATCATAAAAAGATCCGTATCATAGCATTGTTTGATATTAAACAAAATATAGTTCATATTAAATAATATAATTCCTGTGCAAATTTAAAGTGTTCTAAATTATCTGATATCTATGTTGTACTAGTATTTTATTTCTATAGTATTAATTAAATATACTTAGAGCTTATTATATAATTTCAGGTCTCGGCAAGTATAACCTGCTGATGTTTTTCCTAGCTGTGATAATAGTCATAGGAATGGGGTTTGAGGTGTTCTCTGTCTCCTACCTGGTACCAGCCAGTGCCTGTGAGCTCAACACTAACGTTTTACAGCAGGGTTTGACAGCCGGCATGCCCTTAATTGGTATGAATATTCTCAAAAAATATAAAACCCCCAGACATATGTCATCTCTTAGTAGATGAATTATTTTATTTGATGGAGCATGGACTTTTAATTACTGTTAGTACTCAATTTTGATAACATATTATATGTTGAATGGAGATTTTTTTTTAATTTAGCGAACAACTTAGCAAGTGGGTCTCCTATATTGTAAGAGAACACCGCCCATGAACACTTGCGCCACAGTCCGCGCATTGGTTCCGTTGCCGATTTTTTATACCACTGGAGTGGTATTTTTAAGGCCCTCCGATATCCTTACTCATTTAGCGAAACACAGCAGAAGTACCGTTTTAAGTAAAACTACCATTTTCCGCTGAGTATTCTGCGAGCCCGTGGTAACATTTTGGACAAGCCGTCATGGCCCACCCATGAGTTAACTTTTTGACATGAAAAAAACGAATGAACAAAACCGAGGGATAAATTTTAGTGGTGTACCTACATATCTATAAACCCATGCAAATTTCAATTACACCGCTGTATAGATAAAAAATCAAAGAATTCGTTACGCTAAGACAATTTATTACGTTAAGTCAAGATATAGAGCGCGGAGGAAGAGGACTCCATTATGAAGATCACTTTGTTGCATACCGAAATTGTTGATTTAGATTGTAGTATAACTTTCGACTTGGTAATGCATCAACGTTCGTTCAATCTTCAAGTGTCAATCATATTTCATCAGTCTTTTGATTATATATACATAATATGAGTGTAAAATTGTGATTGTGAATATTTAGTTGTTAAAATTAAAAATTATATACAATGTCGATCTCTACCGGATGTAAAGCCAAATTGAAATATAGAGATTTGACACCATTGTAATGAATGCCGAGGGGATCAACGACGCTGGCATTACATTTGCAGCTGAGATGGTTGAATAGAAATCTATATGTATCCTGTATGCTATTTGTATCATAATTGTCGTCTCACAGACCTATAATTAATTTAATAGTAAGACTTCAAGCTTAGACGTATTCACTGAGAAACAATCGTTTATAAACATTGTTTCAGAAACAAAATCTTTGTTTTCGTAATAAATTAATATTTTTCTAAAACAGGTGAAATTTATTATTTAGCAATTTTCTCTGCTTCCCGGTCGTTGTGGAGAGCATCGAAACAAAATTTCAGAAACTGTATCTTAAACGCGTTTCTCGGTGAAGACATAGCTTTAGGGTGCCCCTTGAATTCTCGCCATATACATCAGTTTATTTACTCTCAGTAAATTTAAGCAATATGCAGACTCAATTAGAGAATTCTATATACCTTAAAATTATGATATTTAAGTTTATGTAGTTACTACATTAATTTTAAGTTAGGTTTCATATTGTTACAATAACTTGACTTCTCTCCAAGTTTCACATTATTATATATTTTATTCAAGTTTCACATTATTAGACTGTTTTATTTTCTTATTTTAATCATTTATATTTAGATATATTCATCTTTATGTGCCTACTGTATTATTTAGATTTGTTATTTTTTATTATTGTTTTATTTATATTTTTATTACACAATTGTTTGCCCAGCGTTCCGCTAACGTGATTGGAGCTAAACAAAAATAGCCAATCACGTCGAAGTATATTTTAACCCATGAAGTTGTACTTATAATAGAGTAATTATTCGTTTAGTTAATTTTTTGCGATATTTTATATAGAAACTACCTATACTATATCCATAACTATGTCGTGTCGATAACACAGCTACACCCATTTTTTTTTATTTTATACATTCTTTATAAATTCTTTAATCTTCAAACACTAGCTTCTGGTTTTGTAGAATTATGTCTCTTTTATTTAATATTGTCATTCGTTATGCCATTTCCAAGTTTTTAGATGAATTCATTTAATTCTAGGTATAATTGCAACTTCACATGTATGGGGCTACTTGGCCGATACGCGTGGTCGACGAAAGACGATCTTCTGGTCTATGATATGTGGATTCTGCGCAGGATTTCTCGCCACATTTTCGACAAACTGGATTGTTCTTGCTACACTTAAATTCATATCATCAGCTGGGTATGTTTTTAATCAAAGCGATTTATTACTGTTTTTTTATTACATTATTAGAATAGTTTATAAATTAACACTATTAAATAATATTAAACTATGCTCCCGTACTAGAACGACGTCTGCCGAATCCACTAGTTATTATTTATATAAGTGTATTTAATGATGATGACTTATTAAATGATTTTCTTACAGTCTAGCTGGTTGCTACCCCTTAGCCATTACACTCTTGGGAGAGACGACTCCACAAAATAAAAGATCAATCGTCATAGCTTTTCTTAACACTCAAATATTTCTGGGATCAGGGATAATGGCACGTAAGTTTTTTTCAGGTGAGATAGCCATGCTGAAGCATATGACGTACTATTGTGGTCGGCTCGTCCGAAGTTATATTATGGTCTCACAGAATATTCAGCGTGAAATAGTATAAATACCGTTTCACGTTGAGTATTCTGTGAGCCCGTGACATCGGACGAGCCGGCCCAATTAGTGCGTCCGCATATGCTTCAGCACGGTTCTCCCAATGGAAAAGATAAACTTTATCACTTAAATTTGTAATTGTTTATCTTTTAAATGCAGTCTTTGTTTTATATATTTTAAACCTTCCATGAACTTCCATTAATATTTCAACATTAAATTTAGCCAAATCTTTTGAAATTATTTTGAATAATTGAAATAATCAACGTATAAAAATGTTTTACAATCCTCCAACGTAAGCTATGATTTTAATTTTTTAAATAGTTTTGAAAATTTTCAGTTCTATCAATACCAATTCTACAATTACAATTCTCTTATTACGTTCCGTTTTTGGGGATATCGTTTGAGCCTTGGAGGCTTTTGAACTTTATCTTTTGCTTGCCCTGCGCTGTTAGCGCCTTTTTCATTAACTTCGCATACGAGAGTCCTAGATATTTATTGAAAGAAGGAAAAGATGAAGAAGCACTTAATGTCCTAAAAGCTATATTTGCCATTAATAAGGGAAAAAGTCAGGATGAATATGAAGTAAGGTTACATTTATGTTCATTAAAATTAACATTATATAATAGCGATTATGGTAAACATCCCCATGGAGGTCCGAAGGGAAGACCTATATCCAGCATGGACCTCCTACGGCTGAAATGATGATGATTTACCCATTATTATTTTTAATTTAAATTAATATGTCACATAAACTTATAAAATTATAAATTTTTTAACGCTCGCATAATAACACACTTTAGTACACATGGCAATGCAAATCACCAATGTCACGGTGTCCATGGGCGACAGGCCGCTTTTCATAAATAAGCTTCCTACTCGTTTAGAAAAAAAAACATAAAAATGCATTTAAATTGACAAAATAAGTAGAATTTTATATTATAATTTAGTGACACAGACAATGAGTATTTTTAAATTAATATAAAGAAACACGATTACAAATATATTATTATGTTATTTTGTTTATTTCAGGTTCAATCTGTGATATTGAATGAAATTACAGCCGAATCCAAAGATACCGGCGTATGGGCGTCTTTCGTTTCCCAAACTGTACCGATGTTCAAACCACCACTTTTGAAGAGTACAATACTACTATCTGTTTTATTTGTTATAGCTTATCTTGGGTAAATTACTAAATTTATATTTTTGACTGTTTCAAACGTTTTATCTTTGGGACAGCCACGCTGAAGCATATGCTGACGCACTAATTGGGTCGGCGCGTCTGGAATGATACCACGGGCTCACAGAATACTCAGCGTGAAACGGTGCTTGTATTGTGTTTCGCAGAGTGATTGAGGCTATCGGAGGTCCTTAATCATGCCGGTTAAGTGGCGTAAAAAGCCGGCAAAAAAAACAAATGCGCAGACTATGTCCTTGGGCGGCCGTGTTCTCTTAACATATAGGATATAACCCATCTGCTCCGTCGTCCGCTATACTATAAAAAATGGTACAAGCCGGCCCAGTTAGTGCGTCCGAATATGTTTCAGCATGGCACTTCCACGGGAGTGACCAGTATACGGCCACTGTCAAGCCTTTCCAGAGGCCGAAGAAACTATAAATTTAATTATAATTTATATTTGTCCAGACCGGGTTTCGATCCCAAATACCTCTCGCTTTATGGTAGACATATTAAACTACTAAGCTACGAGGCTCTCAAATTAATAATGTTTCTAATAAAAAAAAAACATTTTAATCGTTGTCCTAATAATTTTTTTCTTTAAAGCTAAAACTCAAACCAGATCTTTTCTAAAGATAAAAAACATTTAAATTTATATATAAATCAAGAGAAAGACAAATCCTGTAATACCTTTATACTAGTCTCCTAGTAGACTTAGTCTTGGCATTATATTTGATTTGGATTATGTTTTCAGAATGCAGCCATTTGTGATATGGATGCCCTTCATCGCTGATGCTTTTATGCGTTCTCTCTCATCAAATGAAACAAGTCTCACATTCTGTGACATGCTGAGATATTCACAGAACCATACTGAGACTAAGGTAAAATGAAAGATTTTGTATTTTCTATGCATATAGTTTAGAAACGCAAATAGTGGAATCGAACATAAAAATATACAGTAATATTACTGTTTAACTTTAGAAATATGTTTCAAAAGCCATATTGTAAATAAAAAAGAAATTTTTACAGTTTTTTAATTTTTTTTATTTATTTCATTATATATTTAAAGATTAGATTTCGTAGCTACGAATTGCTACATACAAAGGTTCTATTTATTCTTCAGATAACTGACTGCAGTCTGAACGTGGTTGCCATGACATCTGTTTTCGGTATCAGTGTATTCTTGGCAGTTGCAAATGCTCTCTTTAGTACAAGTGTTAATATTTTCGGAAAGAAGCGCCTATTGATAGGGTTTATGGTACGGTAATTTAATATTATTATTCACAATTTTACTGAATGTATGTATGAAGATTAACTTTTTATGAATACGGTAGCAAACGAGCAGGAAGATTACCTAGGGTAAGCGGTTCTCCGCCCATGGACACCCCCATCCCAAGAAAAGCTGCGGGTGCGTTGCCGGCCTTTAAAGAATGTGAACGCTATTTTTTTGAAAATCTCCAAGTCGTATTCGTTTGGAAATAACTCTTCTGGTAGCTGAATCACTCATTTTAACATATTTATATGTTATATGTTACTCATATAACATATAAATAATAATATTAATTATATATATTATATTAATTTAAGTAATTCCAGTAACAGTTTGTTTTATCCAACCATGGAATTAGATTTTCTGATTTAATATTTACCAAACTTTCAGCTTATGTCCGGAACTTGTGGGATCTGCTTGAATTTCATACATAATCACATCTTTAGCGGTATATTGTTCACGTTGTATGTAGTTAGTGCGATCAACTTCAGTTTTATATCTATTTACACCGTCGATATATATCCCACATACGTAAAGTGAGTTTATTTTATATCATAAATGTATAACTAATTTTGGTTTTTAAAAACCTTGATTTATGTTTCCTCGCTATTAGCCAGAGTGGTCTTACAGCTTAAAGCGAATTCAGGCGAGCTTGCGGGGTTTTTTATGGTATAGCGGACAACGTAGCAGGCGGATCTCTTATATGGTAAGAGAACACCACCGCACATGCCTGGTTGTCAGTTGGCGTGGTTACGCCGCAGTCCATTGCCGGATTTTTAAACTAAAGCAGCATTCACTCAGCGATACATATAGTACCGTATCAAGTACAACCACTATATCACGCTGAGTATTCTATGAGCCTGTGGTATCACTTAAGACATGCCGGCCCAATTAGTGTATCACCATATGCTTCAGCCTGACACTCCTACGGGATCGCCGAGAAATTCGTGTGTTTTCAAGAAACCTAAGATATAAAATAATGAGTAATTTTTATTGTTGATTTAATTGTTTTATTCAATATGTTACAGAGCAATGGCAGTATGTCTAACATTAATGGTCGGACGAGGAAGTTCTGCGATTGGGATTAACGTTTTAAAATCATTGCTGACATATGACTGCGAACTGGCTTTCTACCTCTTTGGTAGCCTAACACTCTGTAAGTATATTTGAAATAAAATTTTACCAATATAATACTAACCAATCATCATCTCTTACCAATAAGAGATGTTTGTTTTCAAAAACTGAT
Source organism: Delias oraia (assembly GCA_018230265.1). Classification (NCBI taxonomy): domain Eukaryota; kingdom Metazoa; phylum Arthropoda; class Insecta; order Lepidoptera; family Pieridae; genus Delias; species Delias oraia. The sequence goes on along the minus strand of DWCF01001445.1, from coordinate 19,084 downwards.
CTTAAAAGAAAAATAGAGTAAAGACGTGTTTTATATAAAAGCACTGTTAATTCGTGTAATATTGATGACATCACCCTTGGGAGAGTCGTGCTCATGCCGGCTCGTTTGAAGTGATATCACGGGCTCACAGAATACTCAGGCTAAAATGGTAGTTGTACTTGAAACGGTGCTTCTACTGTGTTTCGCTGAGTGAGTGAGGATATCGGAGGCCCGAAAAAAGCCGCTCAAGCGGCGTAAAAAGGCGAAATCATAACCAATACGCGGGCTGTGGCACGGTTGGTCATGGGCTGCGGAGTTCTCTCACCATAAAGGAGGCCCACCTGCTCTGTAGTCCGGTATATCATAAAAAAGCAAATAGTTTAGGTTATTGTATTGTAACAAAATTAATTTTGTTTTTACAGGTGGAGGCCTCATTTCATTTCTTCTACCATCAGACAACAAGAAGTCGTAAACTATTGAAGAATAAAACTTACACCGACATAGATTTGTGATATTATTGAGTCTATAGAATTAGGACCAATTGCCTTGACTTTTGAAAATATGTGATTTTGTTCTAATTGAAATTGAAACTTGTTTCTAATTGAAAAACTTTTTTCCATATTTTTTATGATATAGCGGGTACAGGAGCAAGAGGATAAGAGAATATGATAAGTGGGTAAGAGAACACCAGCGGCCATGAACAACCGCGCCACAGTCCGCGTATTCATTGTGTTGCCGGCTTTTTACGCCAATTAAGCGGCACTTTTAAATGCCTCCAATATCCTCACTCACTCTGCAAAACACAATATAAGTACTGTTTCACGCTGAGTATTCTGTGAGCCCGTGGTATCACTTCCGACGAGCCGCCCCAATTAGTGCGTTATCATATACTTCAGCATGGCTCTCCCACGGTTGAAAAATAACACTGATATTCTAAATATTGCTAGTGCAAATATACTTTTTCATAATAATTCAATTTAGTTATTTTACTATACATATAAGAATATATGATTAATTTTATGATTTTTTTTAGTATTATAATAATTTATCCTCAATTATTAATCTTTTAAATATAAAATGTTTTACAGTTTTGTTTTATTAGAACATAGTAATCTGGACCCTTAAGAATTTATAATAAGGCATATTTATAATAATATATTAATATATTTTGAAAATAAGTTAATTAATTTTTATTTTATAAAAAATTTAGTTCTATAACATTTAAAAATTGTTTTGACTGATAATAAAGGGATGTGCTCAAATAAATTTAGATACATTTAATTGAAAAAATATTTACTACAACTAATGTGCATGTACACTATCGTCAATTCTCATTTGTCTTCTTCATAAATTTGTTTTCTTATCGCCCGGCAGCAAAAATCCAGTAAAAGCGCCAACTTAAAGTAAATATTTATAATTTTATTTAAATCTAAAAGATATCAATTTTTTTAACGTGAATCATTTTTGCAATAAAGCGCGAATTGTGACGCGGATACATCTTACTATAAAAGTAACCCGCCTTCTCTGTTGCCTTCTACACAATAAAACGAGTAATATTTTATTTTTGATAATTTGCTTTGTGAAATACAATCATGGGAAGATACAAGTCACATTTCCAGCAATAACAACCTATATAACATCATTATAATAAAAATAAAACAAAAAATACTAACCAAGAGCTAATGTTGGAAAGCAATAAAATGCTAGTTCACAATTGTAAGCCAACATATTCTTGACCACATTGACACCAATCACAGATACACCTCGCCCTACCATCATAGATAGACAAATTGCCATCGCTCTGCAACGAATTTATGTATATATATCATCACCATCATCATTTCAGCCGTAAGACGTCCACTATATATATTATAGGATTAAAAAAATAAAAATTATATTAAACGTTATACAAATATAAGGGCATATATGTAGAAATGAAGCGCGCCTAAGCTGAGCGCCTGACTGACTGAACCATTAAGGCGAGCGGCGATAGATTTTAGTCAATTGAGATTACTTACATATCCTGATGGTTACGGTCGAGTATGAGTTGTAAAATTCTTTAGTTTAGATAACATTGTTTAAAGAATTGCTGAAGGATCTTTCCTTATTCAATTAAATGATTATAATTGAATATTACTATATATTTATTTTTATTCATAGATAATTTTTAATTTTAAAACTAAAAAACTTGTAAGAATTTTATTATAATTTAAAGTAAAATTTTTAATTGGAGTTATGTTGCTATGTATAATTTAAACCGGTTTATTTGTACTCAAAAGTGCACAAGCGCAATCCAGTAGGTTATACGGTGCTTTATGGATATGTTCAAATTTAAAGGCCGGCAACGCAACCGAGTCCCTGCAAGGGCTAGGGGTGTCGATGGGCGGAATCCTATGAGATTCTACTACTCGTTTGCCACCATATCCATTGAAAAATATAGCAACCACATACAATTGGTATATATGTACCAAGACTTACATAATATGGAGATTACGTAGACAATCCGTATGCTAAATTGTTTATGCATTCTGAATTGAATGTTATAGAGGAGATTGAGTGGAAACTCACTTGACATAGGTTGGAAACATATCAACGCTGAACGTGCAGAGGAAGCCAAAATTGAGTATCCCAACCAAAAATAATAGGAGCAGTGCACCATTGAGAGCCCAATGCGTGCTGAAGTTTATACAAAGGCCTGATATACCGGAGATTATCTGAAAAAATTCTAATGATCAAAATTTACCTGTATGTGTGCTGATATAATAAATAAATTATATATTTTTTTGTATTATAATGTGTTTTGTTTAATTTTAATCTTTATACAAATTGTAATCGCTCTTTGGCCCTAACATTAAATTTGTAGTGTTCTTTACCTTAGGGTTATTATGAAAAACACTTCTTTGAATGCGATTAGTTATATTGCATATAGAAAAAAATTATAGAAAGAACAAAGAAAAATTATGATTAAATTAATGAATAATTGAATGATGAATAAATGAAAATAGTGCGTGCCGCGTATTAAGCAAAACAAAGTGTGCATTCGCCACAAGAAGGGCGATGAAGAAAAAGGGGATGTTAGACTGTTGCCGTCTGCGATGCGCGTTAGCACCGAGCGAACAGTAAATCTCATAAAAAAGCTATAATAATCATATATGCGCGCTCGGGCTTGCTTGTTAATTAAATATAATATAAAATAATTAATGACGCCCTCCACTACACCTCTTCCAAGACCGACACTTAAAGAGGTCAAAAGTAATCAGGAAAGCGTATTCTTCCACCTGACCTTTGGTATCTTATTCGTAGAAGTTCCTTCGTAGGTGATTGATAGATATTGATATTTTTTTATAGTATAGCGGACAACGGAACAGGTGGGTCTCTTATATGGTAAGAGAATACCGCCGCCCATCACCAACCGATCAATACTTCAGCATGACTTTCACAAGGATGCGAAAGTATTAAGACACTCGCCCGGCAATATAAATTGTATGATGTACACTGTATGATTTAAATATAAAATATATGAATACCTGGACACAAACGAGTAGCCTTTTTTTACCTATTTTCTCAATAGAGGCACTGAGGATTGCATTCATCATTCCTAAAACGAGAGTCACTGCAAATACTGTAACCATCGCTGAACTGTTCAAAACACATTCGGTATTCTACAAACAGTAAACCAATATTTAGTTAAGGTAAATTATAAGGCAATTTTTGTGTTTTTAAATGACTTCTATTCCATTTCTTCATTATTCAATATTAAAATATATACACACTAGTCTTAATTTACATAAATTACACATAAAAAAGACTAAGAAGAGTTTTAGCGGATAACGGAGCAGATAGGTCTTCTAAATGGTATGAGAACACCGCCGCCCATCACCAACCGCGCCACAGGCCGCGCATTAGTTGTGTGACTTTTTAGGCCGTTAAGCGGCTTCTTTAAGACTCTCCGATATCCTCACTCACTCAATGAAACACGGTATACGGTAATTCAAGAAGGTGCAGCTACCATTTCAAGCTGAGTATTCTGTTAGCCCGTGATATCACTTCGGACGAGCCGCCCCAATTAGTGCGTCAACATGTTTCGCTCACGGGTGTGACAGTATTAAGACATTCATCCGACAACTGTCAAGCCTTTCCACAGACCGAATAAATTATATTATAATTGTCAGGACCAGGATTTGAACCTAATACTTCTCGCTTTATGGTAGACTTATAAAACCACTTATTTACGAGGCACTCGTGACTCAAAAAGGGCTGGGTACATTTTATGGACGTAGCTTACACCTTGGATTAATATATTATATAGGCTATTTTATATTCGAATACGAATAGAGCGTAATGTTTTTGGTGTATCGGTAGGTTGCGTCTGCCGGATCCACCAGTTATTATAAAAATTACATTAAATCATCTGTGGGAGAGCTATGCTGAAGCATATGCTGTCGCACTAATTGTACCAGATCGTCCGAAATGATATCACGGTATCACAAATTGCTAAGCGTGAAACGGTACGGTACTATTTGTCGCAGAGTGGGTAAGGATGTCGGAGGCCCTTAAAAGTGCCGCTTAAGCGGTGCAATAAAATAATTACATTTTACCTCAATAATCGTGATGTTTTCCGAATATCTAATGGTTTGGCAAAGATTCAAACCGGTTTGACCACTGTTCTGGGTTTTTGTAATGGCATCTGCAATCACTGGCAACCATATGTAGAAGGGATTTATACTGAAACATAAAATATATACTTTTACTTGAAGCAATGTTTTAAACATTCTATCACTCTCTCGTTGACTTGAATTTGTTATTGAAAAAATGAGACAGATTACTGTACGAAAATATCTAATTTTAGGAAAGTTTATGAGTATTATTTGCATTTTCTGTAGCGATCTTGAAAATTATTTCAACAATATAAATCTAAATTATTTGTAAATAAAATAAGCTATAATAACACGAAAAATACAAAGTCTATTTTGTAGTAGTCCGATTTGCAAAGTTAGTCAAAGAAAAATGTATTCTGTTTTACATTGAGAGATATTTGATCGGCTTCTTGACAGAAATTGTAGGGCTTGAAAATGACAATAAAAATGTTCGTACCTACAGATATCTTACTTTCATAAAATACTAGGGATTGGGTACGTCCTTCGCCACGTATAAAAAGTTTCAATTTGACAACAAAATCCTTATTAACAAAATGATACGCCATATATTGAATTCATTATATAAAAAAAGGTCAAACAAAGCCTAAATCCATTTGGTTAGAATAGGTGATCCAGTTCTTGATGACATGATGAGAGAAGTTAAATATATTTTTTAATTTCAATGCTTACACAAAATATACAATGCTCAACAAAAATGAGAGTATAAATGTATTTTTAAGTAATGGAAGCCTTAATAATGGCATTGTTTGTAACTTTATCGACTCCCACAGATTTTTGCTTGTTTTCGAACTCGATTCATCTAATGACAACCCAATGACCTGAAATAGAAATAAATGTAAGCCTATATATACTATGGAAAATAAATGCAAAAATATATAAAAATTATTATTTTTAAGCATACCTAAACAAGAAAGTAAATTCTTCCAACAGACATTGAAACTAAGCTTATTCGAAAAACTATAAAATTGAAACTAAGATTATTATTTTATTTTATTTAAGACGCAGTACTACTATTCATAGTTTTTAATTATTGTATAAATACCGCAAAAATCTGTATCTCTTACTCTTTCTTCATTTATAATTGAAATAGTTATTAAAATTGTCTTCGCTTTGTGTAAGCAAAAATAACAAAATGTAAAATACAAAAAGAACTAGAAGGCAGAGTACAAATCTATTAAAACTTTTTAATATATAGTTCTTAATTCTTATTGTAATTTATACAATTGGGACTAGAAATATAGGAGATTTATATTACTAAGATTATAAATAGAAAAAATAATGTCCGCATGCTAGAATAAAATATATTTTAGTACTAAATAATTTATATGACTACAATATATAAAGATTATGCAATATACTACAAGCATTACACTGTCTTATATATCTCAGATAAAAGTACCATAAATATATGAACAGCCTGATATATCTGATTATCAAATTGAACGTATGTTTAATTTAAAACGTGACACTAAATGATTGCTGAATTTGTGTGTATGTGCGAGAGTTTGTCAAAAGTTTTTCGATTTTCAATAATACCTATACCTCCATTATTACGTTAAATTGAAAACTTCTATATAGACCGTAGGGAAAGCCATGCTGAAGCATATGCTGACGCACTAATTGGGCTGGCTCATCCGTAGTGATATCACGTGCTCACAGAATACCATCGTGAAATGATACTCGCTTGGTTAACGGTACTGAGTTAGCGAGGCTATCAGAGGCTCTTAAGATGCGCCTACGCGGCGTAAAAGGCCAACAATACAATCAATGCGCGGACTGTGACACGGTTGTCCATGGGCGGCGGTGTTCTCTTACCATATAGGAGACATCATTACTCCGTTGTCGGTTATACCATAAAAAAGTAATATAGATACCTCATATTCCTCTCTCTTTTTCCCCGTATTAATTTCAAACATTCTTCTCAATATATTTAAACATTTCTCTTCTTCTCCGATACTAAGAAGAAATTTGGGTGTTTCATATGTGAAATATGTCGCAACCGCTGCTATGGCAGCCGGGACAGTGATTAAGAAGTTCAGAAGACGCCACGGTACTAAGTTAATGTCTATATATGGTAGATAATAGGAAAACTGGAGGTTGGAGACTGGTATTGATAATACTGGAATAAAATAATAAAACACCATATTATATTAATTTCACCACCATATGAATATATCATATATCTAAAAATATATATAACTCACAGCTATTTTTCGTTGTTAATTTAAAAATCAAAATGGCCTTACCTATCCAAACCAAACATTTAAGCATTTTTTTGAGTATTTAGCAGATAGTTTACGTGAGGTTTGTACAAATTTGGTTTAGCGGTTCTTTTATTACATTGATTGTAAGAAATTTATTCAATATATGGTGGATAATTCTGATAATGGAGATTTTGTTGTCAAATTGAAACTTTTTATACGTAGTGAAGCCCGTACTGTGTCTAATTTTGAATATTTAAATAAGAACATAATAAATACAAAATACTGTGTAAATACTTCAGAAATTCTTTGTTCATCAATAATAACACCGGTATATACCATTTCTTTATACTTTAAAATGTACTTAAATAATATTAGTTAAATAATGTAATATACTCGAAGTATAACTTACGTCCTATTAAACCAAATGACATAGTAAACACAGAGCCGACCAGAGATACCATCATGGATCTTTTATGCGCAGGAGTGAATTCACTAATTATTGTAATTCCTAAAGGGTACGTGCCAGCTAATCTGAAAATATATTAATGTTTAACTTATTTCAATTTATGTAGTTATCATTCTGTCTCGTTTTTACAATAGCAGAGCATCTTTAGCAAGAGAGTGATAGAATATTTATCTCAAGGAATGTAACAATTATAACGAAGGGAGAAATTAAAAATATTATACATAAAATATGTAATATACTTACGCACTAGTAGACATTAATTTAAAAATTAACAGACATATCCAATTCGGTGAGAAACATGCCAATGTGCTGGATGTAAATGATATTAACAAAGACAGAATCACTATTTTTCGTCTCCCTCTAGTATCTGCTAGATACCCCCAAAAATTTGACAGTATTATAATGCCTGAAAATTCACAAATATATCGGACCAATTTAGAATTCAGTAGTTGTATGTATATGTTGTTTTGTAAAGATTGCCTTTGATTGTCACAGCCGACTTTCCCAGTGCGCACTGAGAACACTTGCCCATTGCCTTGTGGTCTATAGAGTCTCCTTCAAATTAATCTTGTAAATTATCCTAATTTACCCAGGGCCTGCCTCTAATAGATTAAAGATAGCTGTTGGTTGCATATTTTTATACAGTAATAATCATCATAAAAAACATTTAACAATATATTTTGGACTAGAAGCCTTCGCGAATGGATACAAGAAACCCGTGGAAGAGCGTTGAAGCATATACAGACGCACTAATTAGAAGAACACTCGTCCGAAGTTAAACCACGGACTCACAGAATACTCAGCGTGAAATACTAGTTGAACTTGATAGGGTGCCTCTAACATGTGAGTGAGCAAATCGTGGGCCCTTAAAATGCCCCTTAAGTAGCCTAAAAATCCGGTAACACAACCAATGCGCAACTTTGTTACGCTTGTCCATGAGCGGCGGTGTTCTCTTACCATGTAGGAGACCCACCTGCTCTGTTGTCTTCTATACCATAAGAAATAACATAGTTTTACAAATTCCCATTGATTCTGTTTTCTAGGTATGTTGAAAATTACGTATTTACCAGCCATAGGTGTGCTAGCAATCAATCCCTGTTGAAAAACTGTGGTCTTCAAATCACAGGCACTCGTTGGCACCACATACGACACTGAGTAGACCTCAAACGTCACACTCAATATTACCAATAGATTTACAAGCAAGGTAATATAGTTGTGTTTACCGAATCCTGAAAGAACAAAAACTACTAACGCACTGATTGGGCCGGCTCGTAGTGTGATACCACAGATTCACAGAACTCAACTTAAAATGGTAGTTATACTTGAAACGGTGCTTCTACTTTGATTCGCTGAGTGAGTGAGGATATCGTAGGCTTGTAGCGTGGTTGTTCATGGGTGGCGGTGTTATCTTACCATATAGGAACCACACCGTCTCTGTTGTCTGCTATACTATAAAAACAATTAAACAATCTTTAAAAACCTTGATATTTATCCAGTTTAGTACCTACCGCATCCAACTTTCGTGACAGTTTTTTTATATTTTGGCCAATATCATTATTAATTATAGCCTATGTGGTATTTTGGTGTACCTATGAGCTACATTATTTAGTTTCAGTAAAATTCGTTTTGTAGTTTTTGCATCAAAGAGTAATAAACATCCATCCATACTTCGAATTTCGTGTTTATAATATTATTAGAATACAAAAAGATCATCAAAGTCATTAGAATGGCTGATTCATTAGTTGATGCATCAAAAAAGTTATAGAAAACAGATATGAAATGTGAATATTTTCTAGTCAGAGAATATATGAATCCACAGTAATCTTGCAAGGAAAACATATTTGATTTATTATTTTTTTAAAGATTAATTAAAAATTTCTATGTATATATTGCGTACCATAAAATACAGAATGGGAAAGACGATCTCATGAAGGTCGCGAGCAACCGCTGGATCCAGGTCGCTTAAGATCGTAATAGGCGTCTTTGGGGGGATGTCCAGCAGTGGACTTGAATAGACTGATGATGATGATGATGATGTTGATATATTGCTTTAATATAATGTAATTATTATTATTTATTATATATATTATTTTTGTATATATATATATTTGTAATTATTATTTATTATTTTAAATAATGTAATTACCTGTTAAATTCAACGCTTCTTCAAAAGGTACTTTACTCGATTTCACCATGATTATTTAAGATTTAAGTAACAAAGAAAAATTCACTTTTCCCTATATATGAGCGACGTTTGAATAATAATTATGAAACACGCAATTACTGAAGTAACACAAATAATGACTGTGATACTTTAAAATCTCTTTTATATATCAATCTTATCTTTGTCATCTGAATGAACAGTACTCATAGCACACTGTCTGTTTTGTCAATGTGTCCAATTAATATAAATTACTAGCGGCTCGGTACATGTTTTGCTTAAAGTGAAATAATAAAAAATTTAATTGGAACATCAAATTCATTTAATCATACCATCATTATATCATGCGTCTTCCCATCTGAAAGTTTAAATTTGACAGCAAAATCTCTATCAACAAAATGATTCGCCATTTATTGAATTAATTTATTACAAAAAAATATAAATGCAGAACCGCTTGACCGATTTTGTCCAAACTTTACATAAATCATCTGCTAAAGAGTCCAAACAAAGCTTGAACTTTTGGTTTGGATCGGTGAAACCGTTCTTGAGTTCGACTTATATTTATATAATTAGATATATACTTCAACGAAATTTGCATTGATTTTTATATTTAAATTAAATTTAAATAATAATAATCATTTATAATAGGCTTATATCTATTTTGTGAGTGTGCGCATGTTTGTGTGTAAGTGTAATGTGTTTGCAAATATATGGAATTGTGTATCTGTGTGCCTGTTTGCATATAGCTCTACCTTCTCGTGGATATCAAAGATAACATTTATGGTTTTTTTTTGAAAACTGAGGGAAACGAGGGGGAAGTTTAAAGGGGTGTTCTTGCCCTTTTATGGGCGCGGGTGCGTTTCCGGAATATATATACATATATAACAACATTGATTATAGGATTTTTTATATATTGGCGGTTACAGAAATGCAAAGTATGGAATGGAGTCTTAATATTATTAGCTTTTATTTATTCTTTGCTTTTGTTAACAATCATCTCTACCGGATACCATATTATTGCTACTGGTACTCTGAATATTGACAATGGGCGCTCCACTAATTACAATTGATATCATGTAAATGTTTACTATATTTGTGTAATTTGGTCAAGTAGATCAAATGTTGTCTCTCTTCAGCCTACACAATTGAAAGAACCAAATTTTAATAAAATAAAAATTAATTAATTAATTTATTTATTTATTTTAATAAAAAAAATTTATTTATGTATTTTCAGCCTTCAGCTTACAGAATACATAAATAAAAAAATTAAGATTACATATGGTAATTTCCATATCTAATCTAAATTTTTGTCTCAATATTTATTTAATAGTTTAAAAAAATATTTAAGTAGCAATATCGCTTATTAAAATTGGAACATAGTGGTGCAATATTGAACATTAAATTTTGTGTGTGTTGTTGACTGCATAATTTTGAAAATATTGAGCCAAAACACATTTAGAAAAATGGATTATAACCGTTTCTCAGGTCATTCCATTACACTCATAAAACTTTTATAATCAGTCGAGTCATTTCGGAGGCGAGAAGATCTTTTCATTTGGCAAGAAAGATCGCTCTACGAGAATATTTAACATATGGCACTTCTTTATTGCTTCATACCTAAGTATTTGTTGCAAATAAATGTTCGGTATATATAAATAAAATTCATACTAATTTCATTCTTGTATTCTTATTTCCTCCGGTATTTGAACCAAGAACCAAGATAACATATTTGTTAGAATTCCTTCCAATAGGAAGGGATATTAAGATGAATTCTAACAATTCATTATGCTGTTAAGAAATAAAATAGAATTAATATAACAAATTATTCAATTATATAAAAGTTTTTATTTCATATATTACATAAATCCATTTTTATACATTCAACCCTTGCATGATATAATCATATATTTTTATTATTGAATGATCTATTCAAAATTCTCAGCGTTTATCTGATGGTAGTAACAGACTTGTGAGAACTCCAGCTGAAAATAGCATTTATATTTTATTAAAATTATAATTAAACATGAAAATTATTCATTGCTCGTCAATTGTATAATAATATAACGTTTGATCACGTTTAAGAAATCAAATAAAATATAATAAAAACTTACAAAATACTAGCATCGCCGTGACATAAAATATAAGTTCGCAATGGCTCTTGCTAACAGCTCCAACCAGAGCCATACCAGTTAGAGAGAAGCATCTTGCTGTCATGTAACCTAAACAAGTTGCCATAGCTCTGAAAAATGTTATGATATGAATTTACAGATATCATCATCAGATGGGCTGATGCCCGTAAAAGTCCACTGCTGGACATAGGCCTCCCCTAAGACGCCGCCTATTTCCATCTTGAGCGATCTGAATCCAGCGGTAACCCGCGACTTAATGAGATCGTCTTTCCATCGCGTGGCGGGACATCCCACTCTGCGCTTCCCGGTACGAATTCACCACTCGAGAAACTTTCTTCTTCTTTAGTTATCTGTTAGTCGAGCGGTGTTTCCAGCTCATTGCCACTTTAACTTAATAACGGCGGGCAATGTCGGTCACTTTAGTTTGTCTGCTGATAACTTTATTTCTGATTTTATCTCGCAGCGTGACTCCGAGCATTGCTCTCTCCATAAATCGCGGAGTTAATTTGAGTTTTCCATCAGGCGTATTTCATTACAAGTTATGGATGTTACAATCGTAACTGATACAGCGAACGTTGTTTTGTCATACACAGATCATGTGTATGGCAAATTATACAAAAATATTGTAATTATAATTGTAAGACGGGCTGGTTTCCGCAACTCGACGACATTATTATCATATAGCATTACCTACACACTAAATTACTATTTTGCTTAAATGATTAACATTTTAATTATATGTTTCAATCAAAAACTCACCTGCATGGGACAGGATACAAATCGATAAAAAATGAGGTAACACTTCCGATTCCAATAGCAGTTATTTGTAATAAAGTGTAGAACACAACACTTGCCACGGGTTGTTTAAGAACTAAAACCTGTCGAATATACACTAATTAATAAAAGCCATATGTTTAATTTGCTTTTACAAAAAGTTCCTCAAGAAAATAATTCAAAATAGTCCATTGAAAGAGTGATTATTTTAAATGCTTGATCCATTAAGTGTCACAGTTTCACATTAATCAATAGTACCCGTGGGAGAGCCATGCTGAAACATATGCTGACGCACTTATTGCATCGGCTCGTCCGAAGTAATACCACGGGCTTATAGAATATTCAGCGTGAAATGGTAGTTGTACTTGAAACGGTGCTTCTACTGTTTCGCTGAGTGAGTAAGGATATGGACGGACTTAAAAAATAGCCGTTTAAATAAATTCGCGGACTGACTGACGCGGTTGTCCATGGGCGACAGTGTTCTCCTACCATATTAGAGACCCACCTGCTCCTATGTCCGCTAATAAAAAATTTACATGACGGCTAAGAAGGTATTTAAGGAAAAGATAAAAATAAAAGCAGTTGAAAATCAAATATAAATACCAGGATACAGCTGGCTCCGGCAAGTAGAAAGATTGATATCAAAACCATGCGTCGATAAAAGGCAAACCGAGTTACCAACAAGTTTAGTCCTACTAAGCATACGCTAATAATAAATAATGATATTATCATGGTCTCTGACATTGGCTCCTTACAGTTCAGCTGCAAACAAAAAAAAAATTTAAAAGGCATCATATCATCAACATTGTGATACAACTCCTGGAAGTAAAATTGAAACTTTGAAGTGAGTACACACCAGCGACTAGACCCGAGATATCGAATCTGGGATCCACTTTCCACTGTAAGTATTCAAGAAATATGTTAAAATGAATTAGATGTTATAGTTCTAACAAATAATTGTTTGTTTCGCGAATATAATGAACTTATAACTTACATTTGAGTTGGCTGGCGTGTTCGTTGCATTATTAAATAATTCACAAAAGCTTATATCATTTGCTCCGGCTGATATTGACGTGAATAACACATCAAGCATGGTTGGCATCCACATAAGAGTTACATTATTACTGAAAAATATTGTCAGGTTAAAAGCACCATAGGTTCTCTATTAGAATTTAAAATTTCGGCTATTTCTATTTCGGCTATATATTTTATTGTAGGCGTTTGTATGAAATTAGTTTAGTGTCGCGCCACAGTCCCCGCATTGGATGTGTTGTCGGATTTTTACGGCATAGTTTAAAGGGCCCATGATATCCTAACCTATCCACTAACTCAGCGAAACGCAGTAGTTGTACCGTTTCAAGTACTACCCCTACTTCAAGCTGAGTATTCTGTTAAGCCGTGGTATTACTTCGGATGATCCGCCTCGATTTGCGTCCGCATATGCAGCATCCCACGGGTGTGACAGAATTAAGAAATTCGCCCGGCGACTGTCGAGTTCTTCCAGAGACTGAATAAATTATAATTATACGCACCGGGATTCGAACCCAATACCTTTCGCTTCATGGTAGACCTACAAAAATCACTTAAGCAGAAGTATAAGTGTAATACATACATTGCACATGTCAATGATAACAAATAAAATAACTGTATGGTTCTGTAAAGCAGTGGTGGTTTGAAGAGAGGTGTCGCATGTACCAAAAACTCCCAACATAGAGGTAACTTGTCTTTCTGCTCTCCCAACTTAAGGGCCTTTATCTGAAAATTACATAAGTTTCATTACAGGATAATATATTTTATTCAATATAGAATACAAAGCATTTAATATCGTAAAAACTAGGTTTTTTTTTCATTCTACAGCGGACAACGGAGCAGGTGGGTCTCCATGGTAAGAGAAGACCGCCGACCATGTTAACTTTCAAAAACTGCACTAACTTTCGACAAATTCATTATTTTCCATCCTTAATAAATACTTTTTAACTAATTAACCACTTTTTTACTAACTTTTTCTTATATCATTGGTTTCGAACAATCTAAAGCAATGAAAAACAAATTATTCAGGAAATATAAGGACGCGTAATTTATTACCATTAAAAAAATGTAAATGGAAAAACACTTACATTAAAATTTTGTCGATTTCCACCGTTTTTAATAAATATTTTCTCCAATACGTCTATGGCTTTGCTTTCTTGTCTTTTATCAGCAAGAAACTTAGGGCTCTCTTGAAGGAAAAATAGCATCACTGCTCCAATAGCGAGTGGAATTGATATTGCTAAAGTGAATAGCCTCCAAGATCGGAACGTGATCCCGATTAAGGGTATAAATAAATCAACAGGTAGAGGTAATATTAGGTACGCGAGGCCTAAAATAGTTTTATACTTAAGAATAAAGAAAAATAAAGTATACATTTTATTACTAAGTAATATGAAAGTTTTTTGTGCAAAAACAATCTTCAGATGCAGATAGTTCATTTTCTGAGACTACAATGATAAGTATGTATTGTTAAGTACGGGTAAGTTTGTACGTTCTTCACGCCAAACGGAATTGACAGTCATAAGTCAAGTAATAAGTCCACACGTTGTGGGAAAAGGTTATAATTTAAATTAATATTATTTATTTGGTATAATGAAAATTAATTAAAGAATTATTCATTATGGGTTTGTACAAACTTTGTAAATAAGATATAAATAAAATAATATATAATTTTTTTTATAGCATAGCGGAAAACTTAGCAGGCGGGTCTTCTATATGGTAAGAGAACACCGCCACCAATCAACAACCGGGTCACAGTCCGCGCATTGGTTGTGTTGTCGGTTTTTTTACGTCGCTTAAGCGGTACTTTTTAGCGACTCCGATATCCTCAATCACTCAGCAAAACACAGTACAAACACTGTTTCACGCTATCAGTCTATTTTACAGATTTATCCCCAAAGTGCAATGAATTTTTAAATAATACAAGATTATGTTTTCAATTTCTTAGGATTCTTACCAAACATAGCAACTTCTGCCCCATAAGTCATACTATTTAATAAACCTAGATATTGATTCCTCTTTAAAGATCCAACATTTTCTCCAAGGTACGTAACTGTTAGCATAAAAGAAGATAGGGAACTGAAAATAAGTCAACAATGAATAAAATAAATAAAAATATATTATTAACATGTTCAGCAGCAATCCACAATAACCAACAAAAATATCGGAATTGTCAAACTTATAAAAAAAAAACTAGGGTTCATAGCCAATAGTGACATTAATACAAGGCACGGTTGAACCATAACTTTGTTCTCATACCATCAGGCCAGCCCAGTCGTCCTCTTACATATTGAAAAAAAGTTTAAATTACTCGACGCACTTGTACTAAACAACTCACAATGAAGATCCAATCACTTTAGTTACCAGCATAATTTCCCACGACACAGAGAAACTACTGGTGACCCCAAATAAAAAACCAACAGACGACGATAACAATAGTGCCGTCCTGCGTCCTTTTGTATCGGCATAGTAGCCCCAAAGATACGAGAAAACTAAACCTGTAATTGAATTACTGGGCATCATAAAACTAGTTATAATTCAAAGTAATTTCATGAATAATAAGACATTTAATTAGTGATTTAATAAATGTATGTTAATAAGATGTAAATTAATTTACCAACATTAGATTTTCATTTCTTTGGTAAAAGTTTGGTGTAAAATGTTACTTTGAATAATTTGAGACCTTCAAGATTAATTGATACAATCCACCATACAGCCTAAAGTACCATCAATAAAATGATATATTTTAGGCTGTAAAATTTAACATTTGTATTGCGAAATGTACCTAATATTTCTAAGGCGTATTAAATTGCAGATTTTACGGACACATTTTACAGTTTCATTGTCAATTGTTACCAATCTCATTCTCATATTAAATATTTTAAGAGTTAGGTTAGGTTAGGTATAGTGAAATCCATGCTGTCACACTATTTTATTACAAGAAGATCACTTTAAAGTAAAATTAATTAAACAAATATCAACGTAGTGCTATCAGCTAAGCAAACTGTTTGATGCCATATTTGTTTTGGTGACTAACACTAACACCGCAGTGGGAAAAAAAGTAACTAAATTACAATCACTTGGTTGATTTTACGTCCGCTCTGTTCAAAGGGTTATGCTACAAACTGCTAACTAGCTGGACGTTGAGTGATGCTTGTTCAGTAAACGTTCGGCCTAGACATTCAATTTAATGTCGTCCTTCAATGAACGCGCTAGTCATTCAATCAAATAGGGGATCCTACCAGATGACTGCGACATATACATATATGTATGACCTTTTCGATACGAATGAATGCAGAAACTCCCACAAATGGAATATAAGAACAGTGTCTAGTGTATATATTACCAAAAAATGGTGAGCTCACAAGCACGCCCACTTGGCTGATGCTGAGATTTAGTTCGCATCTCGACGCTGCGACAACCATGCCAAAGCCAAAGACATCTAAGCAAGCACCCATTATAATTACACTGGTTGTAACTAATGCCAATATGTTATAACAACCGTGACCTGCAAAAATTTAGAATTTATTATGAAAAATTAATTAAATTTAGTTTAAAGACTGATCAATTTTCATCAGAACATTTCCGTATTGGCTATTCATCATCATCATCACCATCAATTTAGCCGTAGGACGTCCACTGCTGGACATAGGCCTCCACTTCGGACCTCCAGCGACCAGCGACTTCCGGTGACCTTTATAAGGTCATCTATCCACCTTGTGCGTAGACGTCCTACGCTGCGCTTACCACCTCCAACGAAATAAAAAACCAACTACTAAGCTACCTAAAATATCACTAAGGCTCTAAGAAGATCAGTAAAAAGATTTTAAATACATAAAAACTCTATGTTCTCCTCTGATCTGGGCGGGCCGTGAATAGTTTGTAACTTCAATGCAATCTGGTTCTACGTAGAACAATGATATTAAATTGGAGTTGAATAAATGTTGAATTGCACATACATACCTGTAAGGTTGAGAGCATCATCCAAATTCAAATTTAGATTACCAGTTACCATTTTAAGTTGCTTTATTATTATGTTTTCATAAAAAAAAGTCAACACTGACAGCAGAATTAATGTTAAAATGTCTCTAAAACTGTTTCTAAAAAACTTTTAGTGAGTGAAAAGATTAATTTCTTTTAAATAATCAAAACATCACGCGCGATACAGCCCTTCAAGTTACAAAAACAAACTGACAATCGAATTTTCTATATTTCAGTTTTTGTAACAGTTGTTTTTATTATAATGAACGGAGTGAAGATAATGTCCATAGTTATAATTAAACATTCATCATTACATAACAAAATCAGTCAATTAACAACTTCTGAAATATATTTTATTTACAAAAAACTAGTGGACCCAACAGGCGTCGCCTTGAAAAATAATTTATTTCAAGAAAAGAGCGTACATCTACCACCCGCGGCTCTGAAGGGGCTGGGACTGTCCATGGGCGGAGGACCGCTTGGCCTAGGTGAGTCTCCTGGTCGTTACCCACCAGTGGAGTGAAAAAAAATTTGGCCCACTAAACCCGAAAATCAGTTTAAGTAGACTTATTGTTTCTGGTAGGTTAAGGACGTAACTTTCTAAAAATAAGAAAAAGGTAATTAAATAGTTTCATCACAAATTTAAGAAATTTAAAACGGCTTCATTGTGTTACTAATTTATTGTTAATTTTTAACCGACATTATAAAAATAGAGAGATCATATTTTTTATATTTATAGCTTTTTGAATATTGAAAAAATAATTTGCACATACATACGTAATTTGCGTAAAATTCACGCGTTGGCTGTATGTTTTACTCATAGCTCGATAATATATGAATTTTTATCGGTAAATTAGGAGTTCATTGACCCAGGTTCCGTGCATCAATTATTTTTTTTATGGTATAGCGAACAACGTAGAAGGTGGGTCTCCTATAGGGTGAGAGAACACTGCACCGCCGCCCATGGACAACCTCGCAACAGTCCGAGCGCTGGTTGTGTTGCCGAGTTTTTACGCCACTTAAGCCGCATTTTATAAGGGCCTCCGATATCCTCACTCACTCAGTGAAACTACAAAGAGGTACCGTTTCAAGTACAACTACCATTTCACGCTGAACATTCTGTGTGCCTGTGGTATCACTTCTGACGAGCCGGCCCTACAAGTTCGTCAGCATATTCTTCAGCATTGCTCTCTTACGGATGAGTTTTAATTTAATTACCAAATTTTTGATAATTAAATTATAATTCTACTATAATATATATAAGAATTAAGGCCTTCAAATGCGTAAAATAAAATTATCACATTCACCTCAAAATGGGGGAATGGCTTACTTTAAATGTTAATCTTTAATTGCTTATCAATTTATACACGTCTTATAACAATTCTGTTGTAATCGTTCTTGTTTTTCATTTGTGGATTATCTTAAATTTAGTGTCAATTGTTTTATTAATAGAAAATCAAAATTTCAAAATAATATCATCATCATCATCATCATCAAACCATCTAAATCCACTGCTGGACATAGGCCTCCCCCAAAGACGCCCACCCGATGCGATCTTGAGCGATCTGGATCCAGCGGCTGCCCGCGACCTTCGTTAGATCGTCTTTCCATCGTGTGGCGGGACGACCCACTCTGCGTTTTCCGGTGCGCGGTCGCCACTCGAGAACCTTTCTTCCCCATCGGCTGTCAGTTCGTCGAGCGAT
>DWCF01001444.1:0-30662 GCA_018230265.1 Delias oraia | reverse complement strand
CTAGAATTTAATTACTTTATGGAAAATGAGTTGCGACGACAGCGGATTTAAATCACCTTTTACGAAAATCAAATTGTTTTATAGGGTATCTTTAAGTTTTTGTTCAATATTGAGATAATACTCTATATTTATTTTTATATTTTATTTGTATTTTTTATGTTACTGTTATAAAAAAAACCATTTTTAAATATTAAACAATCAGTATTATATATAAAGTGTTATGAATATGTTAAAATAATGGTATTTTATTATACAAATTTGCAAAAAATGCTTTTTATGTCCATAAGATAAGGAGACGTAACAGGAAGTTATGAATCTATGTTAAGGTTTTCCGGTATTGTATATCTTTGTTTATGGTGGTCAGAAAATGTCCCTTACATATTTTTTATTCAGAACCCAAAGTGTTTGTCAATATTTATTTGATATCTATTAAATTAGACACTATAACTTTTAACTCAGTACTAATTACTATGGGAGTTACTATATATCAACAATTGCTAAAATATAGTAGATATATTTTCAATTAAGTTACAGAAAAATTTACAAAATATTTTATATATTTCTTTGCGGAACCAGCTTTGTTGTGAAATATATTCAAACCATTACGATTATCAGTCAATTATTATTCAAATAATATAATTTATTTAATTCCATCCCAGATAATATAATTAAACTTGGAAACATGTTTGTCATACTTGTACACCATAATTTTCATTATTTTCTACAATTTATTAATGTTAAGAACACTGTCATATTCAAATTTAAATTTAAAATTATTTCAAATGAATTTAATTAAAGTTCTAAATATTTTTTAAATTATTTGAGTTTCAATTCTATGCGTTTGTTATAGTATAACGGACAACGGCGCCACATTCCGTGCATTGGTTGTGTTGCCGACTTTTTTACGCCACTTAAGCGGCGGATATCGTCCTCACTCATTCAACGAAATACAGTACACTTGTACCGTTTCACGTTGAGTATTCTGTGAGCCCGTGATATCACTTCGGACGAGCCCCCGCATTTAGTGCGTCCACTAATGCTTTAGCGTGGCTCTCCCACGGGTGAAATTTAATAAAAGTCTTTATAATATTTATTAAATTATTTGAGGTTTATAACTATACGTTATGTATTCATTTTTACTATCAAGCTTAAATTTTATCATTTACCAGTAAATTTTAACTTAAAAATAAATCAACACGCCGGGATGGAACGTGCTCCATCTTTAATTCAAAAGATCTTGCCACACCAGCTCTTTTAAACCTTCACGTTTACAATGAAAGCTAAACGACTTTAAAGTATCAGCGCCAAAGATACTACGGACGGTTATTGTTGCCTTTGAATAAAATGTACTGATATTTTATAGAATGTAATACCAACATTATTACGTTGGAAAGACCGTTACTATCATAAAATTATTAACAAGCTTTGTTAATAATTTAATGATAATAATTTGAGTTTATTTCATATTTT
Source organism: Delias oraia (assembly GCA_018230265.1). Taxonomy (NCBI): domain Eukaryota; kingdom Metazoa; phylum Arthropoda; class Insecta; order Lepidoptera; family Pieridae; genus Delias; species Delias oraia. The sequence continues at coordinate 29,192 of DWCF01001444.1, read as the reverse complement.
ATATAACACTTTATTTTTGATATCAAGTCGTTAGCTAATGTGTTGTGAATTTGTATACCTTCACGTTAATTCAAATTAAAGTCACGCGTGGGAGAGCCATGCCGAAGCATAAGCTGACGCACTAATTGGGCCGGATCGTCTGAAGTGATACCGCTGTCTCCCAGAATATTCAGCGTGAAACGGTACTTGTACTGTGTTTCGCATAGTGAGTGAGGATATCAGAGTAATCGAATAAAGAGCCGCTTAAGCGGTGTGAAAAGCTGTCAACACGACCATTGCGCGGAGTGTGGCACGATTGTTCATAGGCGGCGGTGTTCTCGTACCATATAAGAGACCCACCTGCCCCTTTGTCCGGTATAGAATAAAAAAGCTACTTATGAACGTCTTAAAAACTATAGATACTATTCACGAAGACGCTCAGATCAGAGAAGAACAATCAAAAAATCGGCTGGGCCTACATTTTTGCTTTATGATTACAAAGTTAATATTAGGAACTAAAGTCCATGCCGTATGCAAAACTATCGTTTAAAAACTATGCCATTTTGAAGTATGATCTATCTACTTTCTCTTAAACTGATATTTCAAACCCTATTTTTTTAAATATCATATAAGGTATATTATCAACAAGAAGCTCTTAGTGACTGACAAATTGGGGCTTCCAAGACATTGACAGCCATTGTTTTAATCGAAGCAAAGATTTTTTTAAAGTCTATATAAAAATAAACAATTACCTTGATCATTTGTATAAAGTTTGTTGAATGTAAATTTGTTCAAAACATGTAATTGTGTGCAATTTTTATAAAATAATAACCAAATAAATGAAAACTTTTTACAAACTGCTTGTTATAATTTAATTACTGTTCATAATCTACAATAAATAAGAATATTTTAAGACTTTTTTTTACTTTTTTACTTCATGCTACTTTTATTAATTTCAAAGCCAGAAGTTTCAGTCCACGTTATTAATTTAATAATTAAGATGATGGGTAAGTTCAGTCATTCTAATTAAATTATTGACTATTGGATACTCAAATGTAAAAATATTTTTAAATCAGATAAATTATTAAATCGGTCTAAGATTTTATATATGTACTATTTGCTTAATGTGGAATTTTAACATATATATAATAAAAAAAGAGAAAAGCATCAAAATTCGACATGTACAGAAATTCTATCAAGCCCAATTATATATATATATCATTCAGAAAAAGGAACTTTACTAAGGCAGACTTTTGATCGCTATCCCATCCAATGATAGGTTGATATAAATTATGCTTCTTGGACCTTTCAATTAAATTTTTTACATAAATTCCAAGTTTATAACAATGTTTCTCCTGGTATAATTTCTGCAAAGAAATCATATGAAACTGTGTAATGTATTAAATGAAATACGAGTTTAAACAAACAATCTGATTGGTTTTGATATATAAATTTTCCAAGCTAAGTTAATACACGTACTTAAATCTTGCTACAAGTTTTTATATTATATAAATTATGTGATAACGTTATAAATTGATGGTAGAAGTTTTAATGGAAAAGTTTATTTTATATCTTGAAGCGGATTGAAAAAGGAGGTTTTAAAGGAAAATAATATCAACGTGGTCAATTGTTCAGGTAATCTTGGTAGCTTCATCGTCATGGCTGATGCCATGGGTAACGTCTTCGATCACTGTTTTCAGTATCATATAATTATAATTAAATTGTTTTTTATGATATAGTAGACAACGGAGCATATGGGTCTACTATGTGGTTAAAGAACACCACCGCCCATAGACATCAGTGCCACAGTCCCGCGCATTGGTTTTACTGCCAGCTTTTTACGCCGCTCAAGTGGTATTTTTAAGAGCCTCCGATATCCTCACTCATTCGACGAAACACATTAGAAGTACCATTTCAAGTAGAACTACCATTTTACTCTGAGTATTCCGTGAGGCTGTGGTATCACTTCGGACGAGCTTGCCTAGTTAGTGCGTTAGGATATTTTAGTTCAGGCTGGTTTTGGAAATTTAATTTATTTTATTAAATTTCTTGATAATAGCCAAGGTGTGTCTAACAATTTCCCTTCTGTGAGATTTTTTTTATATTTATTTACAGTTACAATAAGATATGTACTGAATAAATTAAAACTGACAACATTAGAATGAATTCTCTATTTCCGTCAATGTAAACCCCGAGTGCATGTTTTAATTACACACGAATGGAATAATCAGTGTACGTGTAGATCTTCGTTTCGTATGTAAATGCGCAGGAGATTTGAATATTTTGTCGCATTTCATGTTGTACGATTAAAATTATCGATGAAATCAAACCAGAGGAATCCTTTAGTGAATGTTGATTTAAAGGAAAATGTATAACGTAGGTACTCTACTATTTTATTTATGATCATGTGCAAAATATCAAAGGGATTTAATTCAACATGAATTTTATAAAACCTTTGGAGCGATAACAAAAATTCCCACGAGAAAATTAAGCTTTTAAACTGAATTAACTTGTATGTTTTTTTTGATTTCATAGATTTTATTATATTACTCTAAAGAGAAATGTTGCAGAAAATATATAATATTAATTACCTCTATATTAATTACATTTGTACGGTTTTATTTTTACCGCTATAATAATGACTTATAAAACTCAACTTTCTCGTAGTTCTATTGTCTTACTATGTGAACCAATACTTGTTACATAATTCCAATGGCTTTTTTTAAGTTCAGGAACTGCTTAGTAAAGATAATAACAATGTCATTGACTGTTGTCAACGTTGTGACAACGGAGCAGGTTGGTCTCTGATATGGCAAGAGAACACCACCGCCCATGGACAACCGCACCACTGTATATTAAAGTTACAGATTTTTTATACATAATATTCTTAATTGCATCTTGGTCTAGAAGTGTAGTTTGGTCTGCGTCCAACACTCGCTTAATAGCATCGTTATATAGTTGATGTTCTATACGACAAGCAAGGTATCACTTGTATAACCTCATACTGATAATTTGTTTTCATAAAGGCCTCATATATCTTAAGATCGATACTATAATTAAAACAATTTATTTTAACGATTTTTTTTTATTGTGTACAACGGAGCAGGTGGGTCTCCTATATGGTAAGAGAACACCGCCGCCCATGAACAAGCGCACCACAGTCCGCGCATTGATTGTGTTGCTGGCTCTTTAAGCCGCTTAAGTGACACTTTTCAGGGCCTCTAATATATTCACTCACTCGACGAAACACTTTACAAGTACCGTTTCAAGTTGCGTATTCTTTGAGCTCGTGGTATTACTTATATGAGTAAATATTGTATACTGCGTTTATATGACTGCCATCAATATCGTTTTTGGAACTTTAAAATTATAAAAAATTGTTGCCGATAAACTTTCAATTCGCGGGACGTTTTGTGTCGATTAGCACCCATATACATTCAGATCACGTAGCACTTTCAATTTTAAAATAGTTTAAATACAGATTTCATTAGGTTATTTAATTAAATATTTATTTTTTTATTCCAATAAAACCTTCTAAGCAATATTGAAATGCTAACAAAAAGATAATTTGCAATAATATACTTAGGTGCATTGATAAGTTTTAGGCCTGATCAAGAGATGCCGCAACTACGCCTACCTAGAGGTGGCGTTCTATAGTGCCATCCTTCGATAGCTTGTAGCTTTAGTTTCAGTCCGATCGCCATGTTAGTTTAGATTTGATAGCACACTGAACAACCGCCTCTGTGTTTTTCTTAAAAATGGAAAAGCTGGAAAATGGTGCCGTCATCAAATACATGAAAAACTATTTGAAGGGGTTAAAGCCGAAGGAAATCAAAGAAGAGATGGACTCAACACTGGGAACATCCTCAATCTCCTCCCCGGACATTGAAGAAGTAATCAGAGCTGTAAATGGGTATTTTGAGGAGCGATTACGATTCAGTCTATAGAGATGGCATTACTAGCCTAGACAACGCTATGGGAAAGTTGAGAAATAAAAAAAAATCTTAAAGACGTTGTTTTTATTGGTCAGACCAGAAACTTATCAATCCATCCTCGTATTTCCTGGAATGTTTCATTATGCATCCTAATAACATTCTAAGAATATTTATATCCAAGAAACTGTTTCACACATTTTAATGAGAAAATTCATGCAATAAGTAGAAAGTCACGTCAACGAGGTTTTTTAGTAATTCTGAATCTCTTACGAATCTACAAATTATTCATAGAAGATGAGTTTCGCTGAATAAACTCATTTTATTTTATTAAAACGTTGAATACATAATAACACGTGTGACAAGGTCTTTTGCGTTTTATTAATATGAAAAACATAATGTCCAATTTTATAAAATGTTTGAGAGTAGTAAGTAAAGTAACTTACCACTAAATACAATTGATTCAGATATAAAACAGCTTTTTATTTAAAACTCGTGCACTACATACAAGATAGGTATCTAAAAGTGTAACATGAAGCGAGAGGTATCGGATTCTAACCCATTTTGGACAATTATAATTTAATTTATAGTTTTATTCTGTGCTGATGTACTAATTGTGCTCGCTCGTCCGATGTCATACCGCGGGCTCATAGAATACTCAGCGTGAAACGATACATGTACTGTGTTTCGCAGATTGAGTGAGGATATCGGAGACCCTTAAAAGTGCCGCTTAAGCGGCAACACAACTAATGCGCGGACTGTGGCACGGTTGTTCATGGGTGGCGGTATTCTCTTACCATATTGTAGACCCATCTGCTCCGATATCCGCTATAGAATAAAAAAATAGTTAGCGTAAGAAAATGTATAGAACCTACGGAAACCTAACAAACGAATCTTAAATGCATTCATTATGGTGTATATTTATATACAATCGGAAATGTTATATACAGTTATCTTTAGTTCACAGATACCGTTTGTTTATTTTTATTTGTAATTATAAAATGCTTAATAAACTCATGTTGTGTTGCCTAAAAAACGTGCATTAACTAACTGCATCTTGACCCCACATGATCCTTGTATGCTTAAGAATATTAGTGTAGACAATCAATATAGAACTTGATAGTAAGGTGGTTAATTGATTCATGTTCTCATCGTTCCGTTTAACTACATTCACATGTTACTATTACAATATACATATTCCAACGGTTGGCGAGCGAACTCTAATTGTAAACCTTGCCAAGAGAACACTAAATGAGGAATTCACAATTAATCTAGCGCTACTGTGACCAATCGTATTTGTGTTTCATATAAAACAGATCTGTAAGTATTAATTATTAGATTATATACATTATATTTCATTTTTCTGGTTAATTTATAGTTCCCGATAAGATATTATACGTTTTTAGGTTAGTATATTAATGGATAAAATATTTTGTTGTGAATAGTTTTTAGGTAAAATTATATCACACGCTCATAAGAAAATAACTTTCTGAAAATTAAAAATTTATGTTCGATTTTTGTAATATATGACAACTAAATATAGTGATGGTTTATGTACAGAAATTAATGGTCCTAAATTCAAATTACGAGTTGTTGTACATTGTCACAAACTAACACATACGGGCGCGCGTGTAATCTTTACATAACAGTTTTATTATAGTATTAAAGTTACAAGATATATAACAATAAATATAATATTGTCTTCCATAAATTAAGGAAGAAAACACTGTGTAATGTGTAAATTTGTTGCAGGTCGTTCTGAGCCAGGAGTCATACCGTCAATAGTGGGTTTCACGAAGGACTCAGTAGCCCACGAATCAGATCGTCTGGCACCAGGCGATAGGATTTGCAGCGTCAATGGCATCTCCACAGCGAGACTCACTAATGAAGAGGTTTTGCGTCTCTTGGACAATGTGGAGGAGAGAGCAACTTTGGAAGTCGAGTACTATATGCCTAACTATGGTAAGGATAATTTCTAGACATACCTTAATTGTTTACAATGCATATCACATTATTAATTTACATATGTTATAACTAAGATAATAAGGCCGTGTGCACATAAGAGGGTACTGGTAGTTTTTTTAATCATTGCTGTAATGCCAGTAAGCACTAGACATTTTTCGCTTTAACAATACGGAGGTAGGTAGAAGGTGCTCCAATCAAGCATGACTTTCTCGCTCGAAGTACGCGCTCTTGTTTTCGACATGAATTCACACAAAATTCAATCAGACCAGTAGTTTAGTCTTGTATATTTATTATTTATTTATAAATATTCAATGGTTTTTACATTAATTATAATTATAAGCGAAGAGACATTATTACGAAAAAAGTGTACGGTAATTTTGAAATAAAATTGTTATAAATTTAGATTCATCAGTTATTTAAACCAACAACGAATCACGCCGTTATGATAGTCATAGTTAGGTCGTAAATTTTTCCCAAGTGATTAATAAATTAGTATTTGATATATAAATAATTATCAAAGGACCCGATCTTAGTTCTAAGAGTGGCTCAGTAAAAACAAACTCAACCCAATTTATAAAAGTTCCAAATTTAAAAATTCTCACTTTCTCTGTCTCAATATTCAGGTGGAGCTTCTCAAACAATAAAAATTCAAACTTCTAAGCGAAAGCTAAAAAGGCACTTTTGAAAGTTGAAAAATTCGAGCGCATACCTACATGAGAAAACCGCGACGAATACAAGAAAAACTCAAATGGCAAAGTTGTCCTGCGTCATATTAAAAACCAAATCCTACTAAAGTTTTGCGTGTTAATTATTATGTAAAACCTGTTTTCCTACAATGTTTACAGGCTTTGTGACTTTATTTAATGTTAAATATTTATAAGAATTTGGTTTTTATCAATCAAAAATCAAAACTTATTTTTAAGTTAGAGAAATATGGAAATTTTATAGTTTCATACAAAATATTTATCTCAAAAAGTAACATTTGCAATGATTTTTAACATAACTCTTTATTATTTGAATGTAATCTTTATTGAAACTCCATTTTTTTCTTCCAGCATCACAAAATTCACTTTATATCACAACGAAGCTAGCAGAAGTGCCCGTGGAGAAAATCGGTGGCTCGCTGGGTGTGACGATTCGTGGTGGCCTTCCAGAAAACTCAGCATCTAGTGCTGATCTGGTTCTCAACAGCAGATCTCTGGATGCACAGCCATTGGTTATAACACATGTGAGACCTGGTGGAGCAGCATACAACACGTCCAGAATCAAACCTGGTGATCGGCTACTCAAAGTTGATCATGTAAGTTGCGAAAATCAATAGAATTGTATCAATTACTATTTGGCCAATGCATATATGTAATTTATACGGCGCGGTATCGTACCGAAAATTGATTTAATGCATTTCAACGGTTAACATCAGCCCCTAAATAGCCGGATATTTGTTATAACTTTTAAAAAATTTATAAAAGGATAATTTTGTAGAAACAAAATAGTTATTGTGTTTATTTTATAGAGAGTATAGTTGGTGCATACTCGTAAAATGTAGGGTGATCTTTTGGCAGCCACAGAAGCGACAAGGAATTGTACAATCGTTCGTGAACCTATTCGCTTATCGATTTTTATTTTCTTATGATTTGAAATCTATGGTTGCATAAACAAAATATTTTTTGCAAAACCTTCAATTTAACAGATTATAAATTCGAAATCTTTTATGCCTTTAATAATTCGACATGTTTCTAGGGCTGTTTATTTGTGTGTATGTTGTGTGTCTAAATTATCATATTCATCGTCTTCATTATCCAATTCAAGTCCACTGCTGGACATAGGCCTCCCCCAAAGACGCCCACCCGCTGCGATCTTAAGCGATTATCATATTAAATTCAGTCAAATTCAGTAACAAAGCTAATTTAGTTATATTATATCACTTTTGTTTCAGATATCGTTAACAAACAAAACATTATCAGAGGTCCATCAAATACTACAGAATTGCCCGCAAGTGACAAGCCTAACTATCGAGTATGATGTATCTATCATGGAATCTGTTAAGTTGGCGAGTGGACCCTTACTTATCGAGATTGAGAGGCCGTGTAACGAAGATTTGGGGCTGTTCTTGAGTAATCAACGATATTCCGATGATGTATATAGTTCCGGCTCTGACACGTACCAAAGGGTTGGGACCTGTAACGCGATTTATATTGACAGTATATTACCTGCCAGTATAAGTGACAGGTGCGTGGATAGAACATTAATACGATATTATTTAGGCTTTTCCCTTGTATCTCGTTGCGATTCAGTACACTTATTACCAGACAGACTGTATTACCAATATTTTCTAATTTGAAATAGTTGCTCGGAATAAAGTTTAAAAATGTAACACGATGATTTACAATATATTATTTAAAAATAAGAAAGATGTTATTCATTGTTTTTATTAAACATTGCATTAAGAGACTCATACCTTAATGGTTTTAAAAATGTACCATGAAGCTAGAGGTATCGGGTTCGAATCCCGGTACGGACATTTATAATATATAGTGTCGTAATACTATCGCAGCCGTGGAAGAGCGATGCTGAAGCATATGCTGACGCACTAATTGTCTCGGCTCGTTCAAATTGATACCACGATCTCACAGGATACTCAGCGTGAAATGGTACTTGTACTGTGTTTAGCAGAGTGTGTGAGGATATCGGAGGCCTAAGCGTCCAAAACGCCGGCGACACAACCAATGTGCGGTTATTCATGGGCGGCGGTGTTCTCTTACCATATCGGAGCCAAAACTGTTCCCTTGTCAGCTATAGAATAAAAAAAAATCAAAAATACTAGAAATTAACATGCATAAATCTATTTTGCTTTGTATTTGTTTAATATAATATAGTTTATATAAAAATCAAGAGATAATTGGTTATATCTCTTCGGTGTTTTTAGATGTGGCGCTCTTCATCCTGGCGATCAGCTGTTAGCGTTTGACGACCATGTTATCGATGGCAACACCTACACAGCTGAAGAAGTAATGTGCTATCTTGAGAATTGCGAGCCCGGTTTCACCAGACTCCATACTGCACCGCGACATATTTTATCACATAGTGGAAGGTTTCCTAGAGGTAAAATAAACACGAAAAAAACAATTATTTTAATCTTTACAACTCATGTTAATGTCATCTACGACATCTCATTCAAAGTATTTTCGCTATTTAAGATTTGGAAATTTAAACGGATTTATATTTAAAAAATTATTTATTTGATTTAAAAGTACATTGTGAAACAGATACTTATCTTAACTCATTAGAAAATATATTAAACATTCAAAATTGCGGATATTATGAGGGATTAACGTAAAATTAGTCTATATGTTAACATGCATATTCCTTAAAAGCGAGCAACGCACCAGCGGCTTTGCAACGGCTAGAGATGTGCAGAGATACAGAGGTACAAAGATGTGCTGCATGGCCATGGGCGGAGGATCGCTTTCCCAAAGTGAGCCTCCGTCGTTTGCCACTATTTCCAGAAAAAGGCATTAACGTTGATAATATATTTTTATAAGCTTTCTTTACAAATCAGTTTAAATAATATAACAATCTTAAGCGAGCCTACGTAACATACATTTATCAATTTCAATATTTTATGAGTACGAGGTATAGAAAATGTTCACAATTCTGAATATGTTTGAACTGAAGACACTTTTCTTTGTTAGTGCTTAATAACAATGTCTCAGGATATCACATTTTCATAAAAAGAAAATGTTTGCTTTCAGAAAACTCAATATCCGGTACGCTGAATCCTAAAAAACAACGACAGAGGTATCGACAAAGCTCCATGCCTAAACTGGGAATTCAAGATGATTATGGTAGGTTTCTAATAATTAAGGTTTTTCCATCCAGTATGAAGATTTTGCATTAGAAGTTCTTAAATTATCTTTTAATTCGTTTTTATGGTAATATAACATTACGGTCTTTTAACATTACCGTATTACAAACAGTTAAATACTGCATAAGTTAACTTATATTTTTAAATTTGAATAAATTTTTGTCAGGCGGTTACAAAATGTAACGAATTAATCAAAACCTATTGAGTCTAATGTTATCATAATATATGATTTTATATGTAGTTAAAGTCAGTTTGTATCAGTATTATTTAGTATTTATGTACAATATTTTATAAAAATCTAGTGGAAATAAACATTCGCCATTTATCTTGAAACAATTAGGATCTTCCTTTCCGATGTTGGTTTATATTATCACAATGATAGCCTTATATTTCATTTGTATACCATATCATTGGTTCGCTACGCTTCCACTATAAATCACAATAAAAATACGCTTAAACAAAGAACAGGAAACCCAGGAATAATTTAGGAAATTTATTGCCAAGAATAACAATTTCGCCACCGTTTTATAGCAAAAACGTTGCGTTCAAACAATTTTTTTTGTCTGCCCAAACCAACTTTGAGATTTCACGCCTCCAATGTTTGTTTAGGCTCCTAATCGTACTATATAGGGTTGTTTGATCCCAGCGTTTCAACAAAATTTCAAATGTTTGGGAACAATCTGACAGAACGTTATATCGTCTTTGAGCGTGATGCATATATAATTATTTAGAGACGAATATCAACTAACCACATAATTACTTCTACCTTGCAAGCGACATTGTTTTGAAGCATTATTAAGCTTGTCTCAGATCTGGGCGCGTTAATTATTAAAACGTACATACGTGGCTACAAGATAGAAATTTGACTTAAGCTTAATTTTTTTTATAGTATAACGGGCAACGGAGCAGGTGGGTTTCCGATATGTTAAGAGAACACCGCCGCCCATTGACAACCGCGAAAGTCCGCGCATTAGTTGTGTTGCGGACTTTTTTTTGGAACACTTAAGCGCTATTTTAAAGGGCCTTCGATATCCTCATTCACTCTGCGAAACACACTACAAGTACTGTTTCACGCTGAGAATTCGGTGAGCCCGTGGTATCACTTCGGATGAGTGGGCCCAATAACTGCGTCAGCATATGCTTCAGAATGGCTCTTCCACGGGTGAATAATATGACTCTTGATCAGAGTTATATCATATATATGATATAACTCTTTATTTAGAACCTTGATATATTAGAGAGGATTACTGATACTTTATTTTTACACTATCTGTTCCAGATAACCAGCAAAACTACATGAGTATGGGTGTATGTAGAACGGAATCACTGAACATACAACTAGAAGTTCCCCCGGGGCAGTGCAGCGGGATGCTGGTACATGAAGAGAATGCGTCATTAGTAATCTCACACGTCGCCCCGCAATCACCAGCTTATAGGTACTTCTTCAACTACATTTTAAGCATCTGTCGATGCTATCACGGGTAATGTTCGGAGGAGGTGTTTGGATTTGACCTGCTTTTGAATTTCACCATCGAACATCGAGGCAGAATGCAAAGTTTCATCGCTTTCACCTCGATGTTTGCCGTTCCACAACTGAACGTTTTTAGGACATTTTGTGCCGCGCACCACTTCTTTGTAGAATCGGCTGTCAGCAGGGGTATTTCCATAACAATACTTGGCAACCTTCAAAGAGCGTACATATTCCTTAAAGGCCGGCAACGCACCCTCGGCTCTGCAAGAGCTGGGGGTGTCTATGGGCGGAGGACTGCTTGCCCTAGATGAGGGGCTCGTTTCCCACCGATTGTATATAAAAGGAAAACTTTACACATAATTTAAAATTAAAAAGTTGATAAATTTAACCATGCCATAACTGTTCTAAAATTCTATTTTTTTCATAGAATTACCTCATGATTTCAATTAATATTTAATCAGCTATAGCAGCTTTATAAAATGAAATATAACATAGAATATTACACTTCGTTAATGTAATTTTATTTAAAATATATTCTAGAAATTGTAATTTTTTATTATTTTTATTAAACGTACAATTTAAATTTCATATATCTAAGTTATATACTAATGAAATTGAAATCTATCTGTTTTCTTTAACAGGTTTCCATAGTACACAAACAAAGAATAAAGTTCTTAAGAAAATTCGGATTAACTTACTAATGTATCGATAGAAACTTATTTGGAAATATCTTATATATCGTTTTTTTTCATTGTATAGTGAACAACGGAGCAGGTGGGTCTCCTATATGGTAAGAGAACACCGCTCATGAACAACCGTGCCACTGTCCGCGCATTGGTTCTGTTGCCGGCCGTTAACGCCACTTAAGCGGCACTTTTTAATGGCCTCCGATATCCTCACTCACTCTGCGAAACATTGTGCATGTACCGTTTCACTCTGAGTATAATGTGAGCCCTTGGTATCATTTCAGATGAGCCGGCCCAATTTGTGCGTCACCTTATGTTTCACCAAGGCTCTCCAACATGTATGACAGTATTAAGGCATTCGCCCGGCCACTGTCAAGCCCTACCAGAAACCGAATAAATTATAATTTATAATTCTCCGGACTGGGCTCCGAAGCCGATACCTCTCGCTTCATTTTACACTTTTTAAACTACTAAGCAACGAGTTTTAGATTTCTGTAATATTTTTTTTGTAGATCCGGTTGCCTTCAAGTGAGAGACCGTGTGATGTCCATAAACGGTCACGAAAACCTTACTCTCGAAGTAGCAAATGAAATACTTCAGCGAAGAAACGATTCGCATAATCCAAAATATTTGACGCTGAACGTAGAATTCAGTATGCCTAACACTATAGAGGCGTCAAGTGGAGTTTTTACTGTTAAACTGGCGAAGACTACAGCTGGTCTAGGTGTTACAATTACAGGTTAGATTATATAGTTTGTTTTATCCATTAACAGTTTATTCTGTTTATGAAAAAACTTTTATATTGGGAATATTTTATATGAATAATCAGTCGATTTGTATTAATGAAAAATATAATTTCTTAAATTATAGTTTTATAATTTAAGAAATTATATTGTTATAAATGTATGTCTATGTATGTATGTATTTTTGTAAATATATATCTCAGTAATACTTAATACTATTTTTAAAAAAATATAGGAAAGGTTTATTAAACATAATATTTTTTGTACAGGTTGCAAGCAAAAATTGCTCAGTAATGAGGAACCAATGGTGATATCTGATATTAAACCAGGTTCGGTAGCTCATCGTTGCGGTGCTTTGGCTCCTGGAGACCATCTCCTCGCCATAAATGGACAGCCATTACATAATTTATCTTTGGTAAAATATAAGTCATGTTTATGTTATAGCATCAGAATTAATAATTTATTTATATTACAATGTGATAATATTGTTACCCTAATCATTTGTGCAGTTCAAGTATCAAAAATTAATCATTTCTGTTAACATATTTTACTAATACTAAATAATTTATTCAATAAAATAAACAGCAATCAAAAATAATAAATAGAGGTAAATTTATTTATTTCATATCTATTAAATGATATTTAATATCCCGCCTTCACGTCTATTAGACTATTGTCTGATAGAAAAAAAATAAGAGATTATTTTAAATTAACATGAATAGGCACTTCTTTTATTAGAGGAAATGATACATACTAGATATGAATATTCCTGCAGGACACAGCTTTCAACATCCTGCAAAATTCACCGGAGGATATAATCACATTAAAAATACGAAAACGCGATTTGACTGAGGACTGGGCTAATTTACACAAGCACAATGCAAAGCTCACATTACAAAGCTTCAGTAGTGTGGAAACAAAAGCGGTGATACACAGTGAAGAGGACTCGGGACACACAGACAGTCCTAATAACAATGGCAAGGGCAGACATGACGCGGTGTTTATGGTCGAAATTATCAGACAGGAGAATGGGCCTCTCGGACTTACTATAGCCGGTAGTGAAGACGTAACACAACCTATATTATTGAGTGGACTAATAGAAGGTATTTTATACTTAAGAATTAACAATCAAAAAGAAAATATTAGGATTAAATATTATTTTTACCCATGGGAGAGCCATGCTGAAGCATATGTGGACGCACTAATTGGGCCGGCTCGTCCGAAGTGATACCACGGGCTTACAGAATACTCAACGTGAAACGGTACTTGCACTGTGTTTCGCTGAGTTAGTGAGGATATCGGAGGCTCTTAAAAATTCCGCTTGAGTGGCGTAAAAAGCCGGCAACACAACCAATGCGCGGACTGTGGCGCGGTTGTCCATGGGCGGCGGTGTCTCTTACCATAAAGGAGACCCACCTGCACCTTTGGGTGCTATACTAAAAAAAAGGATTCTTTGTTGCGATTTTTAAGAACTGAGTTATCAAAAATTTTTAAATTAAAAAATTAATTTGTCTAGTTATCGAAATCAATATGTGCTTTGAGCGTTGTGGTGTACGTAACGCAAAGATAATTTACGATGAAAATCATTAATATTTTCCTATTGAAAATGACAGCTGACATTCAGTGAGACTGAATAAACATCAAAAAATAAATATTTTAATATATCTCTGATGTCGGTTTGTTAAAGTTGTCATTGGTTTAATCAAAGTCAGACAATTTTACATATCATAGCCAATAAATTAAACATTTTTTTTATTTAATGGTGTAGAATCGATTTATGAAATAATATTAATATCAATATTAGGGCTATATGGGCTGGACTAAGAATGTGGAAAAAAATATTATATTACGCACTCTAAGTACAACTACGTTTAGAAAAAAGTATGCAGTTCCTATACTATAATTGGACTTTTTCCATGTATTTAAATAAAGAGTAATTAAGAAAATTGTTGAGGTGAATGCATGACTTTATAACATTTACAGGTGGCCTGGCCGAAAAATGCGCTAAACTCGCCATAGGCGATGAATTGCTCAGCATAAATGGAGAGAGCGTACTCAACAAGCCTCTATCTGAAGCAATCAAATTGTTACAACAAAGTGGGCAAAGGATACAGCTACAAATGTGTAGAAAAGTTAATGGTAAGTTTCTTTAATACTCGAGAGCATCCTTTATGAAAAAGATCAGCAATAGGATAGGATAAAAGGATAAAAGGAAGTATAAAAAAGTGAGGCAAAATCTGTCTCCTGGATCTATTTTACTTTTTTGTATAAAACGGCAGGCAAAGGGGAACGATAAGCGGTTCTCCCCCCATGGACACCAGTTGGGCCGTGGGTGTGCTGTCAGCCTGTAAGGGCAACTACATTTTATTGTTTTGTTTTTAGACCCCGAAAGCTCAACGCTCATTTATATAATAGTCTTCATTATCTTTGGTACCCTTCATTAGTTCTGCAATTGACATTTAATAAATACTCGTATATTATCAAGGTCACTTGGATTGTGGTGAATCAAGTGCGAGGGATTCTAGCCATTCAACATCAAGTCCAGGACTTTCAAATGACAGCGCCGTCGAGTCCTGGGACCAGAATACACCTGTGAGGACTAGCGCTAATTGTGGTAAGTAACGAAACTCTGAATTATAACAAGTTATTTAATATATATTTATTAATTCTAACGAAATATACCCGCATATATATTGATTTGAGTTCAGTTTTATTTCAAAGCATCACTTCGATATTATGAAATAAATTAATCGTTTTTTATTTATATTTTCCTACAGAACATGTTTAATTTTGTGAACAATAATGATATTCTGAAAATTAACCTACCTATTAGCAATAACTTCAATGTAATGTAAACAGTGAATAATATATTATGCAACACACATTGTCCGGCGAATAATTCCAACTTTCATTTATCTTTTAGCCGCACCTCCATTTTTCATTCACACATCCAATTTTCAGGCAATTCTGAAGTAATAGAATACGCTGTTCCAGACAAGTCTCGAATAATAGATAAACAACCTTACTCACCGACAGACGAAGATAAACTTTTGGCCTCCAACTTCAATTCGTTCATTCAGGACTTGCCCTTGCCGAATTATTCACTCAATAATTCACTTAAGACATTTCACTATGAGAATACTTGTATTATCCCTGAAAATACGCTTAAAAATAAAACAAATACGAGAGAAGACGACGTTCAGCAAATAGAAATATTGACGTCAAATATGAAGGACTGTCAGCTACATAACATGGAGAGGTCATCGTGTAAATGCGACTACGTACAGATGGGACCGTATAATATTGTTTCACCAAAAAACCGACGGCCGAACTGGGACAATGACTACAATGGAATCTATACTGTCACAACTCCGCAGAAGTCACCTTTGAAACCGAATATGGCTGGCTCTAGCTTTCAGTTTTCGAACAGTCCCATTTATGAGAACGATGCTCCAGGTATATTTAATATGTTATCGTCACATCGTGCTCACATTCAGACTTAAATTTAATCTTTCATGCAAGTAATTTATTTATACCATAAAAGACATACCTTCAAAGGAAATCGTACTAGAATTATAATATTTTACTCAAATTTAATGTGAATATTTCAGTGAAATAATATTTCGTTCAAAAATTTAAAATGAGGATAACTTAATGCTGTTTCGTTGGTAATTGATAATGTTAATAGCACTGTATTGTTTATCATAACATGGAAATAATGTGCAAAAGTAAAGTAAAGCTTGCAGTACATGTTTCCAGAACAGAAACAAATGAATCGCTAACAAAATATGACAGCTTACACAAATTGATACTAACAAAGCATAATGAATATGGTCGGGTAAACAATATTTACCTCTGTATTAATTATACAACACATTACAGACTATAGAACTAAACTTTCCCTACTGTTTATTAATTACAAAATTACGATGTTTCATTTTATTCGAATATTACACGTATTTCTAACTGTGAGAGAGCCATGCTGATGCAAGGATATGCTGACGCATTAATTGGGCCGGCCCGTCCGAAGTGATACCACGGGCTTACAGAATTAAAAAGTCGGCAACACAACCAAAGCGCGGTTGGTGATGGGCGGCTGTGTTCTCTTACCATATGGGAGACCCACCTGCTCCGTTGTCCGAAAATAAAAAAAAATCCAAAGATACGTTTTAAAATTTCTATTTATATTTGTCTTATTAAAGTGATTAAATATTTTACCAATACTTATTAGTTATTAATTTAAAAAAAATTGTTTAAAAATTGTAAAAATGTGATTCTTTTAAATAATAAACTTACTAACATATATAAATAATGAAATAGCAATTGCTATTATCATCAATTCATTGCCAACATTTATAGTATGATATAACACAAGGCTTCGCTAACTGTGACGCCCTGGGGCATTGCGGCAACATCCTAGGGGCGTCGCGAGGCCATTTTAAGCGTCGATTTCAGAAACTATGCTCAGAAATCCAAGCACATTCTTCTCATTAGCATTCTTCCTATTACTAACCATAAACAATTGTAATAATAATTAATATGTCTCTTGGTTTAAATTATTGTTTTGTGTACATATTTTGTAAGAAAATATATTCTGTAGTTTTTCTCATAACCGCATATTAGGGGTATATTATTATATTATATTCAAGGTTTATTTTCAACTCTATATCCGTAATTATTCACTTAAAACTTCAAGTAACAAATCAAAAAACTGATTACAAAGCTGTTTCTTTATAGCTACATTACCCTTCCATTGTAGCCAGAGATCTATTATTTTTCAACGTTATTCATTGTTTAATCTTATGATCTGTCGCTGCTTTGTTATTAATTTTTAATATTTATAAAATAATTATAAATCTAAAGAGAGTTATCAAAACTTTGTCGTTTAACCCAAGTAATTATGAATAATAGCGAAATTGTATATGCTAAGTAAATAAGTAAACACTCAGTAGCTTCTATCTCTAAATTAAATTAAGCTGAGCATCATTTGTACCTAGATCACGTAACAAATGGAGTTAATTAACAAAACTTGTGTATTCATTAATCAATCTCAACTCATAACTTTAATTTAATATGCTCTAGTTTACTTTTTTCCCAATGAATAACGGATGGAAGAATCTTTAAATATCTTTTTCCTTTAGTATCATGCAAAAATTATTTATTGGATATAATTAAAGAAATCTGTTTCTAGGGCTCTACAGCAGTGAAACATTATCACCGGCCCGTGGTTCAGTCCATCACGTGATACTGTACAAAGATGCGATATATGATGACTATGGATTTTCCGTCTCCGACGGACTATATGAGAGAGGTGTTTACATCAATAGGATACGCAAAGGTGGTCCAGCCGATATCGTTGGTCTTTTGCGTCCTTATGATAGAATTTTACAGGTCAGTGAGGCATGCTGATGCACAAAAATTGTTCTCGATGTAAAGAAGGATGGTTTTTAACCGATATTAAAAAAACCGGAATGGCTGATATGAATTCGAAGCATATTATTTTGTTCTACTCCTATCACCACCTATCTACCAATTTGGTTGAAACATTTTTTTTTTGATTTTTTTAATGATAGCGAAGGTACAATCTTACGCGCGTCACATAACATTGTCCACGAGTAATGTTGTCCCTCAAAGCTCGATAAAATTTAAATCTTTATCGAAATAGGTCCACAGTCCGCGCATTGATTGTGTTGCCGACTTTTTATGTCACTTAAGTGACATTTTTAAGGTCCTCATATAATATATATACTCACTCAGCGAAACACAGTAGAAGCACAGTTTCAAGTACAACTATCATTTCACGCCGAGTGTTCTATGATAAAATGTTATTTTTTTTATATTGTTGGCGTCGAAAGTAAAAGAAATCGGCTTATTATTTATAATAATAATTTCTTATGTAATGAAAATTATATTTGGCTTTTTATAACTTTTTAAAATATAGATTTTCATCTAAATCTCAAATTCGCCATAGATTATTAAAACAGTTTCACTTATTATCGATCTGAAAGCTGACTGCTATTCCTATTCGTCGCACGGCTACGAATTGTCAAATTAGTTTACACGTCAAGAGTCACGATGTGTTCCTACGTTTTACGATTAATTCATACAATATTCAATATAATACTCATAGCCCTTAGTGAAAAAGCTTTTCATATTAAATGTAATATTTAATATGGAACATTATAGATTATAATACCGTTGAAGTTCAAGTGATGAAAGTCTACGGTTTTATTAACATGAAATTCGAGCTTAATTTAATTTTCCATTGCTTTATTATCATATTATTCTGTATTTTTGAAATTTTCAAATAAACATTATACGAACAATGTAAGCAGATTGATCGTTTCTTATCTTGAACTTAAAAATATTTAAAAACAATTCAGGCGATGCGACTGCAAATGAGAATTCTCTACCGTGAAGCGAGAGGTATTAGGTTCGTATCCCGGTCTGGACAATTATAAATTATAATTTAATTAATAATTTATTCGGTGTCTGAAAAGGCTTGACCGTGGCCGGACGAGTGTCTTAATCCTGTTACATCCATGGAAGAGTTTAGTGCATCCATGCTGAAGCATATGCGGATGCACTAAATGGGCCGGCTCATCCGAAGTGACACCACGGGCTCACAGAATGCTCAACGTGAAGCGATACTTGTACTGTGTTTCGCTAAGTCAGTGTGTAAAAAGCCGGCAACACAACCAATGCGCGGTCTGTGGCGCGATTGTCCATAGGTGGCGGTGTTCTCTTACTATATAGGAGACCCACCTGCTTCGTTGTCCGCTATACTATAAAAAAAATGCCTTATAAGTTTTGTAAATAAATATAATTATAAGCTTGATCTTTCAATTAGTAAATTATTTTTTATATCATATAGTACATCTTCTCAATAAAGTGTTTACGTGTCAAACACTGATGAAGTTAACCGCAAACTAATCACTGTAATAGTTCGTGTACTTTATTAGAAGCGTACTTTGTTAAGTTCACAGGTACACACGGCTTCTCTTGTGATCAATTTTATAGTAAATTATTCTGACGTTCAAATTTTGTTTGATAGCCATGAAATATTAAAATTATTAAGTGTTACTTGTCCAATTTTTTTTTACTAACGATTTTTTACATATAAGAATGGTGGCAAATGAGCAGGAGACTCACCTAGGGCAAGCGATCCTCCGCCCATAGACACTCCTAGCACTTGCAGAGCTGCGGGTGCGTTGCCTTTTACGATTTGCATCAGAAGATTTTGAACAAACATTTTTAATGTAACTGTAACTTAGTTTTAGTGCAGCATAATAGATATACATAGTTATATATTTATTTACATTCAGCGATTTCTTATACCTCTTTATTAACATCTATTTTCAATAAATGTTTCCGGTAACACATCAACAAATTACGAATACTTTTAAACTACAATAGTTTACAATATTAAAATATTTACTGACTCATTGTCTGTATGATTTTAATATTTTTGACAGGTGAATGGTACAAGAACAGTAGATTATGATTGCTGTCTGACAGTACCACTGATTGCTTCTGCGGGTGACCGGTTGGAAATAGTCGTACAAAGACTGGCCACTTCAAGGGTAAGAAAAAAGTCTTTTCATTTGTCTATATTTTCATTTTAATGTTATATGTTAAAAGATCTCAAAAAAGTCAACATTAATGACATAGAATCTGCTATTAAAATTCCTAACCGAAGAAAAAATTAATAGTACAAAAATATATTTAAAAATACACATTAAAAATTATATTTCTTATATATCTAATTATCAGCTACTCGTAAAAACTATGAGAAATTTTAATAAGAGTTATAGTTTATTAATACTATCATTAATAAAATAATAAAACTTTTTATTATGAGGAAATATTTGTATGCAATCGTTAAGGTGATTTAATAACCAAATTGGATACATTCTCATCGGAACGTGTTAATATTGATTGAATACGCGATGTTATTATTGGTAACGGAAAACATGGGAACTTAAAATTATCACAGCTTTGTCACTTTTGAACATTTTTTATCAATAATTGTTTTTATCATTAATACACTTCATAAAATCTTATTGTAAATTTGTTTTCTATTCATGAATTATGATTAAAATTGTAAGTACCAGGTAAACATTTGGATTATTAGATTTTCATCTTTTAAAGAAAGAAAATGAAATAGCACAAAGTGAGTCGATATAAATGTTAGATTGAATTTTGGTTTGAAAGTAATATGCGATCGTAACTAGGTCGTTTATTGGAAAATATTTTAATATCGCTTGATTTCAAAGGGAAACCTTTTTACGTACGATTGGCCCCTGGATGTGTTGTACCAACCAATATCTAATATCGGTATCGTTCCTAATGGAAAATGATTATATTTTACTTTCGCATGCATTTATATTAAGAAATTGAATTCTTAATTAAGCGCATTTTCAACCAAATGTTTTCTTTAAGTGGTCTGTCTCGTTTTTGAAAGACGAAATACATGTCAGCGAGAGTGGCTGAATATTTAAATCAAGTAACAATGGCATGGCTTGATTGACAAAAGGAAAATTAAAGTAGTTATTAATAAGCCTTTTATTCGATTACACAAATTTTATAATTATATATTTCTTTACAGGATTTGAAAAACATCCGTCTTGATGACAGTTCAAGCCCCAGCGACAGTCCTAGTATCGTGACAAAAACTATCTAGTGTTTAACCCGTCTCTAGTGCAAAAAACACTTACTAAGCCTTAGATAGAATCTAAGGCAATCTCTTCGATATGTGGAATTTAGATAAAAAGTGAATGCGATATATGTTTTCTTACAATAAACTAATTAAATGATTACGTAATCTAAATCAACTGATAACAGCTTCACCGGTCTTAGTATTTTAAAATTTCTTAACAGCGATTGACAATTTGACAGGACTAATATAAACTAAATATAATAAAATTATAGGTAGGTAGGTAAATGTGTTTTTTTGTAAATCTTTTCATCGTGCGAAAACGGCATACAGATATAAAAAATATGTTAAATAGACTAAAATGTATAAATAATTTTAGGTGCTCAAGCAAAGCTGTGTATATTGTGCGATATTGAGCTTACGTGGTGGTTTTAGAATAAGGTTTGTAAAAATAGTGAATATTAAGAATGACTTTCATTAAAGCAATACGCGCTAATGAGAATTCATTAAAAATGACTTTCAGTTTCTAACGAATATTAATTTGATTATATTTTGATGTTGTTTGAACAGATATTATGATTATAAAAAACTAAACGCCTTTTTATATTTTAATTCGTTATCAAGTTATATCTATGAGACATAAACAAACATTGTAATATATACATACATACAACAACAAATATTGTAATATATAAATATTTATGCTAAAGTAATTCTTATCATTGAATAGTAATCGTTTATTTTTCAATTTAGATTATAAATTTGATAATATTGTACTCAATCTGTTTATTCAAAGATGTAAGCAAAACTCAAAATTTAGATTATACATTTTACTTAGCGAAACTACCATCTATACTCTTTAATTTATAGTTAATTTTTAATAATTGTACATTATTAAAAATTAACCAAACAATATATTTTTTTGTATGTACAATAAAACACATTTTCGATGCAATTCTTCATTTAAGATATTTGAACGTTGATAAAATCGATCATTTAACTTTCATCAACGAAAAATTTGGATTTAAATTGTAAAAACATTTTTAATTATTTATATTCAATGTGGAATTGAAACAATGGCTTTTTATAAATTAACTTCAGCAGATATCGTCGACTGCACTTCGGTTTGGATAAAAGCCAACGGGCTATCTTTACAAGTAAATTCTTCCAAAAATATAGCATATTAAATTATGTTGCGCTATATTTTTAAAATAGAAACGACTTTAATGTGAAAATAAAGAATTTATGTAGCTATAATTAAAAATATGAATTTGTTTAAATTCTTTATATGTTTAAACATGGTTTTCTTGATTTAGAAATATCTTGAAGCCACTTTCATGTATAATAAATAAAATAACGATACTTTTTTTTAAATGTCACAAAACTTTATAAGAAAACAAAAGAACACAGTGTCATTTCTATGACGTAGTACCTCGTAGAAAGTTGATAGATATCAAAAGGAAAATAATTTGATAAAATGCGATATTGAATTAAAAATAGGATTAATTATTATTTATCAATGATTGATAATTTTAATTAATGAACATAAACGCTAAGGAATTCAGACCGTTAATCCTTAATTACCTAATATAATTATCAAATAAAATACGATTAGATAAAATAGACGCTAAAACCAAATTAAAAATTTTGTTAAATAAATTTACATTTTAAAATTTGCATAGTTTTAGATATAGATTTTATAATTGTGAATATGTGTGAAATATTTATAATTATTCATATTTAAATGAAAATGTATTATTAAAAAGTTCACATCGATACCCGATAGATTTTAAAAAAACTAGATAATTCAAATTTTGCCTCACGGATTCCACGTTCCATAACATTTTTTTTATTATTTTATAACGAAATAGATCAGGCGGGTTCCCTGATGGTAAGAGATTATCATCGCCCATGCGCAACCGCCCCGTAATGCGCATTACTGTTGTGTTGCCGGCTTTCATACGTCTTTCAAGCGGTATATCTTAGTAAACCTTCGATACTCAAAGTCAGTAAAACAATACAATTACTATTTCATGTGAGCACGTGACATAACTCTACACGAGCCATTCCAATTACCGCGTCATCTTTCCCATGGTTAAAACTACTTTTCTTATTACACTGATTTCGAAGTATCAATCGCAGAGGTTACTAGGAATTATAAATTTCAAGAAAAATTGAAAATTATTTTAGGACTCATGAAAAGAAAGCTTTTTATTGTTGTTGAAATCAGACTGACAGTGTTTGTAGATGTTAAATAAGCTATTGATATCAAACGACGCCAAAGATTTACCTAAAAAAAATTATTCGTTAAAAAGGCTGTATGTTATTTTAAAACCGACGTTTTTCTTTTACCATTTATTTATGTAATATAGCTGATTCAATACATTAGTAACGGCTACACGACTTAAGCCTTATTTAAGTTTAAATTACTAGACAGTAATTCGTTTGGTTGGTCTGTTTTACATTATTCTGTATATCTATGATATTTACACTTCACATCCATAGTCAAGGGCTTCCTAAACTTTTTTACACTTAGAATTGTTATTTTTATTTGTACTAGAAAATTATATGAATTGTTTTTTGTACTAAAAATAAAAACAGTAGTAGTTAGCCTAATATGAGGTTAACAGAAAAACTCTAGAATATAATTTTTTATTACAAAATACGTACAAAACAAGAATGTAAATCAAGAATCATATTAATTATTATTACATTTATTTATGGTTAGTAATAGGAAAAATGCTAACGGGAAAGATGTGCTTGCTTTTCTGCAGCAGTTTTTGAAAATTGCCTCGCGACGCCTCTACAATGTTGTCGAGACGACCCAGGGCAACGCGACGCACAATTTGGGAAGCCCTGATATAGTCTATTCCCGCAGGTGTTATTTAATATATTGATCTAGTTGTACGTCTGTATATTTTATATGGATATAGACAAAACTTGCAAACTTCTTATTTTGTGTTAATATCTAAATTTGAACCACCCTCATTTGTACTACAAATACGTGAATGCTTTTTTTGTATCACGTATGTGGTTATAAATAGTTGCATTACTTAGTATGAAACGTTGTTTGAAACCTGATTTGACACTTTCTCCTTTTTTTCATTCTCTATGTGTGCTAACGTGATGGATCTTTGTCAAAGACTAGAAATCGCTGATCAGTAACTCGTTAAAGACTTATATATTCTTTTATTTGCACATATCGTCCGGGAATCGCACAATGTATATTTACATCTCCAAAGTGATTTGGCTTAAATAATCATAATGGTTCTAAAATATCGCAATTGTATTCATTAAATTGATTGTAATGATTGTGTAGATAGCAATTTTTACGTTTTATTTTTGTACCCATAATGTAAGTAATTTATATTAAATGTCAATTAATGTTTAACTAATTGATTATAGAGAAAAGCCTAGCTACTGATTTAATAAAATATATGCGTGAATATTCTTGAGTTTTATTTAACAATTTATTAGCAATTATTATATTTACAATGTTTTTATTTAAAATTTATGACACATACAGTTTATTAATCTAACTACATATTTTCAATTATCATTATGATTTATTTTCTGTTTATCTTAGTCATTTTAAAAATAAAATATTTTTATTATGTTCTAAATTAATACAGATCAAATGTCAGACTTAAGAAAAGGACAGACAAATATCTGACAGCACATAAAAATTCTCATAAAGACTGTCTCCACATATCCCAATGATCTCGTTTTTGTGTATTCCAAATCTGTTTATAATTTATTCCCCCAAAACCTAATAAATGTAGCCTAGATTACGTTTAAAGACAAATGTTTTTTTTGCGCTATGGAAATTAATAAAAGTTCATTTATTA
This sequence comes from Delias oraia, assembly GCA_018230265.1. NCBI lineage: Eukaryota > Metazoa > Arthropoda > Insecta > Lepidoptera > Pieridae > Delias > Delias oraia. The sequence goes on along the minus strand of DWCF01001444.1, from coordinate 4,047 downwards.
CAACAATGATTATAATTCGACTTTTTACCAAATCTTTACAAATACCATAATCCTAGATTTTTGTAAAGTTATATAGTATTTCCTATCTATCTAAGCTCCTCTTTTCACGTCATCCGTAAAAGCTGATGCATTCAGCCTATCATTTCATACATTTACTTCATTGAAATAAAATACAATTATGCATTTAAAAATATTTCATTTCTGTTTTTTTTTATTTTATTCCAGACAATGGAGCAGGTGCGTCTTCTACATGGTAAGAGAATTTCGCTGCCCTTGGACAACCGCGCATTGGTTGTGTTGCCGGCCTTTTAAGGGATATCTTCACTCACTCAGCGAAACACAGTTGAAGCACCGTTTCAAGTACAACTATCATTTCACGATGAGTATTCTGTGATCCCGTGGTATCATTTCAGACGAGTTAGCCCAATTAGTGCGTATTTTTTATGAAATGACAAACGCTGTTGGGATAAGGACTCCACGGCTTCTTAAAAATGTATTATGCTTAGATTTATATTCAAAGAATATGATATTTATTGGAGTATTAAAGAAAAAATAAAGTCAAATATGTGATCTGAATTTTCCAATTGAATATTATTTGAAAACGGCAACATTGCGCTAGGTTATTTCAATTTAGGTCAGAACTCGTGGGAAATACGATTGATCTGCACAATAAATACCTATCTTATTCTATATGTCCGCTTTTAAGAATTTGTTCGTACACACTGGAGTTTATATTAACTGTAATCATCATCATGTATTAAACTCATCAAAGAAGACCAGTATGGCTGTATGGATGTCAGACATGGAAGGTTAGAAAGATCTGTGTCAATCTGTACCTCAGGCAATTTACCCGTGGAAGAGCTATGTTGAACCATATGCTGACGCACTAATGGGACCGGCTCTTCCGAAGTGATTTCACGAGTTCACAGAATACTCATCGTGAAATGGTACTTGTACTGTGTTTTTCAGTGAATGAGGATATCGGAGGCCTTTAAAAGTGCCGCTTAAGGGGCGTAAAAAACCGGCAACACAACCACGGCGTGGACATTGGCGCAGTTGTTCGTGGGTGGCGGTGTTCTCTTATCATATAGGAGACCCACCAGCTCCGTTTTCTGCTATAAAAAAATATAAGTAAGACTATTCAGGGATTAGATGAAGAATAAAACTCGATGAAGAAAGCATGGCCGTTCAAAAGCCTTAGAGGTGTACTATATGTCGGAGATAAGATTATCATTTCCTCACATTTCATATGCATATTCATTATTAACTATTATAAAATTTCTCCTTGCTGTATCGCATTTCATTTAATTATATAAAAACGCCATTTATTTAGTCATATCAAAAACCAGACAAAAACAGTCTTGGATTAATTTTATACAACCAGTAAAAATTTTACTTTACGTAATATATAAGTAATATAAGTGACTTCAATACATTTATAGATTCAATAATTCGGATAATGTATTTACTAACTTGGTTATTATTTAGTTCCCATTCAGCTTAAAGCCACTGAAGTCACGACAGTATCTTATTAGTGTTAGGTTGGTGCGCATACAATTAGTCGAGATTAATTCAGCTGTACCAAACCACTACGTGACTATAATTCGGAATTATTTATCTTACCTTTCAGAATATGAAATATTTACTGCTATTTTCATACTTAAACAATACAAAACATCGTTACCTCGTAAGATGGAAAAGCCACATTGAAAGATATTTATTCGTTGTTTGAAATTTAAAAACTTGAAGCTTATTAATAGATATATAAACTAAAATTTTATTTTTATGAAAACGGACACAAAATGTAACGAGACTCATCTAGGATAAGCGGGCCTGAGCCCATGAACACCTCCAGCCCTCGTTGGGCCGCGAGTGCATTGTCGGCCTTTTAGGTATACAAATAACTTTTTTTTAAAGTTCCCAAATCGTATTGGTTTGAAAATACTTCTGCAGGCAGCTTCAATAGAGTAGCAGAGCGCGGAATAAAATGCCTTAATACGCTCAGTTGGATGGAACGATAAACACCGAGGTATTTATTTAATGTATACTGTATAAATCTGCTTCATTTACTTCACTTATGACGAGTAAATGTTGATTGTATCAATTTCATATGCATATTTGTAAAAATTACATAAAAAGCTACACTTAAGTATTACAACATTTGTAAGGGTTTTAGTAAATGTCATGTCATATCACAGTCATTCGATCCTTGCTCTATTTATAAGTAAACAAAAGGGGAAAATGTTTGATATATAAGGCACATATAAATTGTGATTGCAAAGCGTGCCTGAGAGGATGTTTGTGATAATTACAGGGGAATTGCAGGAATGTACTTTTTATACGCGTGTTATACTAAGAGTATTTTATTTGTTTTTATAATGTATCTTTGTTAAATAAACATTATTTTAGCTTTACAGTTACTTGAAAACAGAGAATCTTTACTTTAATGATACCTAGAACCACTGCAATCATGGAAAAGCTATCCATATTTTATCATTTCTCTATCAATATCTCTCCCTGCAACTACGTTCTGAAATGCAAGGGACAGAGAAGAACACGTCCGACCCTTGAGCCTTTCGGCCCAAGTGACTCGTGGGGGTCGAACTTGACACTCAACCCAAGTCACTTATAACATATACATAGCTTCAAACTTTCGGGTTACAAAAGGACATTTCAAATATTTCGAGAACTGTGTCGTTGTGATATAATGATAAATCAGTAGAACACCTTATGTAAAATACTTCATTCAATTCAAACAGAACTAAACAAATCCTATTTGTAATATTAGTATTGAAAATTTTTTAATTTGAACGAATATTCGTAAATCGAATCCGTTACCCAATCGAGATGTATCGACTTGGTCACGTAGGATGTGGTAAGAAGTTGCAGGAGATAAGCCGAATAGCTGCTATTAAGCTGAACGCGTGTCAAGAATACCACGTTGGGTCGTGTATCATGCTTTGTGCTTTTGATTTATTGCCGTGTTTCCTTTATTTACTGTACTCGGACAAGATTGACCCTAGAACATCTTTGAAGGTATATGATGCTGTTGCAACTTTTAAATCCGTGATATTTCACGCAACGAATTTTTACAGATTTGTTAGTCTATTGTAAAACGATATTGTATGAGATTTATATTTCAAAATATTACGAATTTATTGGAACAAAGGTATTAAATAGAAATAAAATTGTTTTAATATTCATATCATGTTTTATACTTCAAATGTTGTCCTAACATATTTATGATTAATATATTATGTCAGTTGTGTATTATATCACTAAAAGGTAATATAAACTAATAGGTTTAATAAAATTAATCATAACACGAAATGTAACATTCGATGTTCAGAAAAAAAATCGAATAAATCTACACGAAAATCTTTCAGTAAACAGATCGAAGTTTTCTCATAAAGCTGTACGTGTAACCGATCCATTTTCAATATTAACTGAAGTAGTTGGGCGCTTCGTAGTTACGAACAATCCGATCGTTTCGACAACTCGTTACTGAAAAAGTTTTGATGCAACCGCAGCGGAGAAAGTATCGTCTTACTTCTTCCGATTTAGTGTAACACTTACTCTTCCTCGTAATCGGTGTTCTCAATTTAAAACTTAAACGAATGGCAAATGAAAGCAACTCAGGTAATTCGATGTAAATTTTCAATCATTACCAAGTTTTGACCAATTGACATAATCCTATTACATATATATTTTTTTATCCTAAATACACCATCATCACATAACGATGCTTGAATCAGTATGGTTCTTTGAAATGTATGCGTACAGATTGAAAAACTTTTAAGAAATAAGGATAAATAAGGCATTTATAAGTTAAGGATAAATAAATTTCTTATTTAGTTTTTTTATTGGTAATTCATTCACTTTACTTAAAGGCTTTTATTTTAAGACTTTTCTCGTGTGAGAGCCATGTTGAAACATATGCGGACGCATTAATTGGGCCGGCTCGTCCGACGTGATACCACGGGCTCACAGAATAGTCAACGTGAAACTGTACTAGTATTGTGTTTCCATAGGCGGCGGTGTTCTCTT
>DWCF01001443.1:0-30677 GCA_018230265.1 Delias oraia | reverse complement strand
TCCTATATGAAATAAATTTAATAGTTAAAGTATCCTTCTTTCAAATAAATTGAAAATAAATAAAGCTTGCGTAAGAATAGCCATCACTTGGCAACCCAAAGTGACATTACGTTATGTTGAGAATCGAGGTAAAATCGTCAGAAAGAATGCATTCCTATTTTCGTACTGTTATTAGCAGTGATCTCTCAAGCGCTGTCATCCAACAGACACTTGTTACAAAAAGCAGACATTTCATGTCGTTTGTCAAACTCACCGTGATTATTTAAGCTTGGCAAAAAGTTGGCGCCACATTCGACCCCATATGTTTGGTTGATTTCGCATTGTTCACTGCACTTGTTGCAGTACCTGCTTGTAGGTATTCTATGTCCAAGAACTGTTTTTGAAAGTATCCGCGATTTATCTTAAAAGATGCCGGTGATAACGGTTTTATTTGATAAATTAAATTTGAAAACACGTATTGGTGATTAGAAATCTGTCAAAATTTTCTTGTCTATTAATGTCAAATTCTTGTCTAACCTTTAAGTGGCAAAAATTAATAGTTAATTGCTCTAGAATTTTATTATCTGTGATACCATTTTATTTTTATATTGTAAATTTTTATCAATATAAAAAACAGTATCCATTTTATTGTGAAAAAAAACAAAGGCGTAGATTTTTTGCGCATAAAAATGTATATTTTCATAAGTTCAATGTCTTTACTTTTCTTAACAAATAGAAAATTTTAAGATGTATTTCACTGCGCTATCATATAACAATGATGAGTGATAAGATAAATTATTTATACGTCAGTATATACATATATTCATACTGTAGTCAGAATGTAGGCAAACAACTAAGCCGCGCTCGGAGGTTATTTAAACTGAAAAAATCCACTCGTAGAATGTAAGAAAAAATATGTGCACATGTAAGTCATTAGTTAGGGCCGGAATCTTAAGTTTAAATATTTGCAAATCATGGCGCCGCGTCGTGTCTTCACAAAAATTCCTTTAAAGATGCCGCAAGAAGGGCTCTGAGGCAGCTAAAATAACATTTGAAGGGACGGCATATTAACACAAATGACCGTAGGATTAGGTATCGTAAGCTTACTTGACTAACGGGTTAAGAATATATTACAGCTGCCGGTTATCACAGAAGCATGAGAAATATGCCGCTTTTGAGGTTAAACGTCCAATTCTAATGTCTTAAATGGGAATTTATTTTTTACGATCCTAACTTTCCTAATGACAATCTTCAAAACGCATTTGTAATCTTGAGATTACGAACGATCTATCCTAGAATATCTTCCTGATAAAAATGTCGCAATCTGGAATTTCACTAGGTATAAAAATTTTCAAACATTTATATTTTAAAAATATTATATTTGTCGACGTTCAGTTGATGTCATTGCATTTTTAAAAGAGTAAAATTCCAAAGATTCATAAAAACAAATAGGAATGACGTCAGTAATCACAAGATTCGCGATACGTTACACGGATCTCACACGGTTCTTGGTAGTTTTTAGTAGCGTCATCGAAATTATTGTTTACACGTCAAATATACGCAATCAGGAGTTTACGTATTTTGGAATTTCCAATCAATATTTTCTCCAAATCAGTCACATTTTGACTTGTGATAAATAAATAAAGTGAAAATTATTATTCTTCTATTTAGCAAATATACCTTATTAAAGAGATATACATTTTATCACAAATACATATCACATAATTATATCTTTCAACCACGAATAGTTTTATAGTTGTAATTTTTTTTGTAAATTATTACAAAATTAACATAATTTTTTCTTACAAATATAAAAATACCTACTCATCTTTTTCTTTATTATAATAGATACAGTTACTTTGAACGTGTATTAGAAAGGTAATTATATTACTAACTTACTACTTTTTAAATATTTTCCCCTATCGTATTAATATTTTAAAATCAATATATTTTAGACAATTTTTGAGGGTTAAGTACATTTGGTACATCTGAACGCAATGCCAATAGTTATAATTACATTATTAGATAATTCAGATAAGATAAACAGAACCGCTTAAAGAAACGCACTAACTGTAGTAAATAATAAATTAGTAAATACACTGAATTATGATGCTATTCATCTGGTTTGAGAGTACAATTATGAAATTTTTGTTAATTTCGTTTATTTCTTATATATTAAATACTTTAAATATTTTTTACTGTAATTGGTTCTGATTACAAATGATTCCTTGTGCAGAAAAATCTCTTTAGGTATTATGTCACATAGGATTTTTTTGTAAATTGGATTACTTGTATTTTTTTTAATATAAAAATAGAAAGGGGGTATAATCTAAAACTACCGAAAAGAGATTGACCATTTCTCAGGTATGACGAAGCTGGGAGAAATGTAAAACGTCCGGTATTTTGCAACGCAATATATTATAATTTAAAGAACACTTCTAAGAAGACTATGTGAATAAGGATAATACACAATATTTGTTTGGGCCGTGCGCGTGAGCACGCGTGCTAAGGTCGTTGAGTCACAACTCGTGACTGTGTGACGTCAGCGCACGCGTGGCTAGCCTTCTAAGCCTTCACGTAGTTCACTAACAAAACTCACTTACGCGGTTTATATTACGAGCAATTTTGATTCAAAAGCGTACTCTTGATTTTGTTTAGATCTAGCTACAAACTACAGGATGTAATGGAAGACAGCCAATAATTTGGCCAAGTTTAGTTTTTATTACGGTATAGCGGACAGCACTTCAGTTGGGTCTCCCTTATGGTAAGATAAAAGCATAAAAAAGTTAAAAAACCTTTATTCCTACTGGTGAAAAGAGATTAAAATTGCCAAATGGTGTTTTAACATTTACATATGAGCTATAAGTTATAAGGAGTTGTCTATAGTAATCAACAAGTCATAAAGTAAATTCTAGCAACTGGATGGTTATTATTGTGTTGACAGATAAAATGTGTACAGATTGCGCTGGTGGTTAGTCCATATGTTTGCAAATATATCATATAAAAATTTCTATTTTTTTTTGATAAAATTTATTTATACTTTGTAACTAATAATAAATTGACAGTTAAAAATGCACAGGAGTGGAAAAACATTGCCGATAGTATAATTTTTCAAATACGCTGACGGAAATTTATTACAAGGTCTCGCTGATTGTCTCATACTTATTAATAAGCCATAAGCAATTTGCAACCGACGTCACGAATAGCAACTATTTATCTATTATTGGAACTAACGCTGATAATGACATAAATAGAATAATTGCAAGCAAGACACGTGCTTCGACAGCTAAGGTAATGTGAAGGAAAATTCCTACATTCAACACCGCAATCGCTGCATGACTATTAACCCCAATAGGGCGATAACAAACTCGCCAATGTATTTTAAATATATACGTTCATTAAATACAAGGGAAAATTTAGCAAAACATTAATTAGAAATTTTCCAACTTCCTTGGGATCTGAATATACAAACACAAAACTGACGTCTTAAATTTATACCGATAGATCACACGACACGGTATACAATTTAACAATAATGACAAAATTCCAATAGTTGTGCGTCAGGACCTTGAATTATTATAATGAAAGCCCATAGCAAAATAATAATCTTATAAATTTTTATACCGCCCGTTATGCTTCACCAAATCTGTTATAAATACGTAAATATTTCGTAATAAAAAACATCAGATACCAAACTTGGCATTGTAAATCTTCGATTAACAATATAATGTAAATTTAAAGCAACATCCAAGAACAAATCTAACAAAAATATCTCATCCATTTTATTAGGCAATCATAATCAGTTAATGGTGAGCGTCTAGAACTAGAAGTCAACAAAACTTTATATTATATTCACAATCATTGTATAATTTGTTTGAAGTACAACAGTGCGATGATTTTAAAGAAGGTTACTAAATTCTTTAATATTTTTTATATCCACAGATTCATTTACATAAAATTTAATCTATGTTATCATATTATTTTTTAATCGCTACCAGTAATTTTTATAAATTAGCTATAACCGGTGTAGGGGAATAACTTAAAATTAGGGCAAAATAAAATTGACTAGTTCTAGAATTTTTGTTGAATTCTATTACGAAAACTCAAAAACCATTTCAGAAGTAGTATAGGTTATATTATATTATTATTATTAGTAAATATATATTATTATTATTTATATATTATATTAGATCTCTAATAATCGTCAGAACACGTAAAGATGGGAGTTATGGATGATCTTTATCATTGCAAACTCAATGCAAGCTACGAATGATCGTAAAAAGGTGGAAAATAACACGTTATTATTATATACTAACTCAATTACTATGTTATATATTACTATATACTAACTCTAGCAACGAAATTTCCCAAGCAACTTTATGGTTGAAAAAAGAATACATAGGTATAGCAAGCCAAAAGGAGGTGTCTCGATTATTTTTTTTAAACCGGATGTAAAAAAAGATGATACATAGTTAGGTTAAAGTTTTTTGAGCCTGCCTGTGTTAGCTCCTAACTCTTTTTTAATTGAAAATGGAATTGAACAAAATGTTCCGAGTTGCAATTTATTGTCATGTATCCGATAGGTTTTTTGTATGTTATAGCTGACAACGCAGCAGATGGGTCCGCTGTATGGTAAGGAAACACCTCCACCCATGGACAAACACGCCACAGTGCACGGCTTGGTTGTGTTGCCGGCTTTTTTCGCCACTTAAGCGGCAATTTTAAGTGGCTCCGATATCACCGAACACAGTAGAAGCATCGTTTCAAGTATGTACAACAATAATTTCACGCTGAGTATTCTGTGAACCCGTGGTATCACTTCTATACTTCTACTTATATAAAGTAGATATTCTTATTTAAAATAATATTCTCGGCTTGGTCATTTTCACTTGTTCATTGAAAAACAGCGATTGAGTTAGATGACGAGTGTTGCATGATGTATCATGCTATAATTTTTGTCATTTTTCAGTTCGAACAGCAATAGAGGTATTTTTTAAACGTATATTTTACGGTACCTACAAACTGGTTTGAAATCAGTGAATAAGTATGTTAATGAGCGCTTCAATGAATTTAATGAAATGCATAGAAGTGTCATGGCGATAGAACAAGGTGCATGAATGAAAAATACAGGTTCTGGATTGAATTTTGAAATAGAAAAGTTTGTGTTTAAATTACGAAATTCACACTCGAAACAGTGGAATGTATTCGAAGAAATTGAGTTTTTTTGTACTACTTGTGGTAAACGAGCAGGAAGTTCACCTAGGGCAGGCGGTCCTCCGCCCACGGACACCCCCAGCCCTTCCAGAGCCGCGGGCGCGTTGCCGGCCTTTAAGGAAGGTGTACGCTCTTTTCTTGAAGGTCCCCAAGTCGTATTGGTATGAAAATATCCCTGTCTTTAGGTACTATTAAAGTGCACAAAATATTATTTTATCAATTAATTAATTTAAACTCTATCTTATATTTTTTATGAACTAGCGGACAACGAAGCACGTGGGTCTCCTATATGGTAAGAGAACACCGCCGCCCATGGATAACCGCGCTACAATTCGCACATTGGTTGTGTTGTCAGCTTTTTATGCCACTTAAACGGCATTATTAAGGGCCTTCGATATCCTCATTCTTTCAGTGAAACACAGTAGAAGCACCGTTTCAAGTAGGTACAACTACCACTTCACGCTGAGTAATCTGTGAGCGCGTGGTATCACTTCGGACGAGCCGGCTCAATTAGTGCGTCCTCATATGCTTCTGTATGGCTCTAATAAGATAAAATAGAGAAATACTAATAATTAATAAGAAATGTTAATGTTTGAATGATCATAGTTCTAGGTGTTTCTAATGCGTGCATAATATTAAACACTTGAAAAGAAAATACACGTAGGGTTTTAATTCCTTATCAAAATCATCGTCGTGATAATGGCAAAAAGGAATAATTATCTCGCTTTAAGTGATTTGTGTCATTTTGGCAACGTTTTGCGTAAATGTATCACTATCGCTATACCTAATGGACTTCATGGCTGCGCTTCGTGAACGTGTGATAAAAATTTTATCGCTTTCGTGAACACGATCATTTCGCTATTGCTCATTTTAAATAGAAATTATATAATTACTGACCAAATATTTTTTGATTGATAAAAGTTATTCTATTGCGTAAACATTAAATGTAGATTAGTGTAACAAGCCAAACTTTCAACAAATCACAGATCAATTAGTCAATTATACCTACTTTGAAAATATGAAATAAGCCACGAGTATAGCCAAATGTAACCCTTTGTACGAAGAAAATGAAAGTACCATTACTTGTGTGAAAGTTCCCCTTCTAAGGTCTTGGGGTTATAATGGCACTTGTGGGCAAAAATTCATAAAGAACATGCCTGACATGTTGGTAGCTGACGATTAGATGATACTCAATCATTAGGTTATTAATTTCATTTAATTTTGCTCTTCTAGATCTGTAAATATTTTCATGTATCATTCAAATATTAATTAATAAAATACAATTAGTTAGCCAAGATTAAATATAATACCGTAATTATCAGAGTAATTTAAAAATCTATGTTGCATCTTCAAAATCGACGAGTTTAAAGTTCTTCAGAGTTCAAGCAGTAATCAATCATTGAGACACCTTAAATATTTACCCCCAAGAAACGGCATTGAAGTAAATATTCAAAACACTTGATACGGGAGAAAGTGGGCGTATGATAATAAAAGGAATAAAGACTGCGTGGGCTGATCCACTCGAGTGTATGTCACCTCATCGTTGTTTATACAATTGGTCATCAAAATACTAAAATACTGACATGTAGCTTTCATTTGTTTTATCTTATTGAGCAAGGTTTTTGAAAAACATTTATAGATCATAACGATAGTTAAAACTGTAATAATCCATCTTTAAGTAGGTACCTACATAACTTGTGACGAAGGTATTAAATTATTATAACAATAACCGGAATTGCAGAAATCTGCTTGATCATAAAACTCAATAAGTCTTCAATAATTCAAAAATACATACATAATTAAATTATTTTAAAAGTGCATAACATGTATTATGTATCAGCAACAAAATAAATTTTTAAATATCTATCTACAATCTCCTTTACTGATATGGGTGCGACAAAATGTAATCCACACGTATTTACTCTTTATGTAAAGCACAGGAAACATGCCACTCATGATAGCGTTTCGCAATAATAACTAGACTCTCCGGAGCGAAGCACTCCGCACTGTCAATGGTTATTACGCGTTGGCGATTGATGGCCGCGGACAGCATCCTATTGGCAGGCGCCAGGCTTGATTGATAGTCCGTCGATTATCCCGACATCGCGATACTCATTAGATTCACTTTAATTAGATAGGTACGTTTTGCGCAAGGGCCGACTACTCTTTCAATGTAAAGTCTTTCGTGATAGTTGGTAATACTGGTGAGAATCACGAATAAATTCGTATCGAGAGGGATTATTGCCTTTTGCAGTTATAGTTATATATCGTATGCCTAAACTAGATGTTCTAACTAGAACTTTATTAAAATTTAAAATAAAACTTTAAAAAACTTATTTAATTTACACAAATAAAAGAAATTAAAGAATGTAAATTTTGTAACAGTTATTTCCTGTTGTACACTGTATTACTGAACAGGTCACACTTATTTTACTTTAACAGACGCCTTTGGGAGTAAGGGTGCCATAAAGTGGGGTCAAATGTGAGCTGAGAACAGTGCATAGGAATCCGAGGCCAGCAATAACCGTAGCGAGGTGTGACGTCGCGGCATGCGCCGGCAATTGTTTACGGCGCGCACGCGCGGCGCGTCCCCCCGCGCCCCGGCGGCAGCTGCTCCGCACAGGTGGCGCGTGTGGGAACTCGACATCTCTGCACGTTCCCACGATCGCGCGCCCTCCACTCCCTATAAAAGCCCCCGCCCGGCCGGCGCACCGCATACCGCGTTCGACGCTCACATTATACACATCTGCCGCTCGCACACACAATGTCGACTATGTCTTACGATATAGCGTATCCGATCTCGGAAGATCCGCAACCGGTCTCGCGCACTTATCAATATCGCAAAGTAATGAAACCGATGCTTGAGCGCAAGAGGCGCGCTCGCATCAACCGCTGCCTCGACGAGTTGAAGGAGTTGATGGTCAGCGCACTCCAATCCGAGGGCGAGAATGTCGCCAAGTTGGAGAAAGCCGATATTTTGGAATTAACCGTTCGCCATCTGCACAAGCTTCGCCGCCAACGCCGCCTATCTCTGAACCCATCTGTGGACGCTGACCGTTTCAGGGCGGGCTTCACTCACGCTGCAAATGAAGTTTCCCGTTGCCTGGCCTCTATCCCTGGGGTAGACGTGAGGCTGGGAACTCAGCTGATGACTCACCTTGGCCACAGGCTGAACGACATACAACGTGCTTCAACTGCTACTGATACACCCCCCGCCAGTCCACCCAGCCCTGCTCTCTCTACGGCGTCTTCCTCCTCGGGCTACGTCACTCCATCTCCACCAGCCTCCCCGATGCCAGTGCACACCGCTGTCCCTCTGGACTGTACAACGAGCAGCTTCGCCAAGAGCTCCGTGTGGAGGCCGTGGTAGAGAGCAAGCCTGGAGGGGAAAGACCCGGCTCCGCGGTACATCTGTTCAACGCCGCTCGGAGTCGCCAGCCCTGCAAGTGTTCGCCTCCATCCCACGACTTAGTGCTACGTGTCTTGATCGTTTTGATAACATAGATCTCACATCTTATTAGTGTTGGTTTATAAACCTTTTAGTTCGTAAGTTGAACTTGAAAGCTTTAAAGAGAATAGTTTTTAAGAATATTGTGATATTAAAGTTTAATTTTATACTAGAGATGTATCGAGCCCTACCGACTTGGAGTGGGTTCGGGTTGTTATTTTATTATCGTTAAAAAGATTTCACTAACAAGTGAACAATGCAAGAAACAATTTAATAAAAAATATTTTTCCTTAATATTTCTGTATTTTACTTTAAAACCCAAAATCATAATAAAGACATAATTGATAGCTTACGTACCTACCTACCCGATGAGCTTCTTTTGGCACTCTTTCTTTTTCAATATTAATGTCCAATTCACTTACATATTTAAAATGACAGTAAATTACAATTCTTTCAAAAAAGGCTATAACAAAGCAAAGATTAAAGACTGGAAATTTGTGTGTAAACACATGAGGCAGTGATAAATTTTAAAGAGGTTAAGGGCGCGGACCTCTGACACAGTAGCCTGACGCGTGCTCAGTAACTTTCCTGCACAGACTCATAAACAAACTACCACAATTTATATAGTAACAATTGACAGGGATAGGCAGTTACAAATATTTGCTAGCATTGTTTCCCCTTTAAATAATAGCAGTAACGAAACGATTGTTACATTTTTCTCGTTCGAATAAGTACTTAAAGTCAAAACATTTCTTATTATATTTTTTTATTCTATATTCTATACAACGGAACAGATGGGTCTTCTGTATGGTAAAAGAACACTACCACCCATGAATAACAATGAGCTACAGTCCACCCATTGGTTGTGTTGCCGGCTTTTTACGCCGTTTAAGCAGCAATTTTAAAAATTCTTACATACTAAATACGACATTAAATCCATTAGTTTTTATTTTTTAGACCGACCAACCATGATTACATTTACTTATTTTTTTTATGAAAACGGTGGCAAACTAGCAGGAGGGTCAGCTAGGGTAATCGGTCCTCCGCTCATGGACACTCTCAACTAGTAGAGCTAATGCTCTTGCAGGGGCGCGGGTCGTTGCCGGCCTTCAAGGGATCTTACTAAATTAATATAAGACTAGATACTGTGCAAAGAAACACGACTAATTCTACAAATTTGTTTAAGATAGATATGGTGGTGCCATCTCTATCACAACAAATATAAACTTTAAAACAGACTTCGTTTTATGACATCTATTACAGAAGCTAAGTGTCACAAAGTAAGTGAAGAGCTTATTGAGACCCACAATTTTGTGCACGACTAGTATACGGATACCTAATAAGTCCTGTTATTAATACGAAAAACTAAATCTGCAAAAGATAATTTGAAATATGAGGGTAGTATGTCTGGAATTCCTATATCGGAAATGAAGAATAGATAGAATTTTAATAAAACTCGAAAATATTTCGGGTAAAAGCAAGTTACTTATATAATCTGACTGTTGTCTGATTAGTTATGTTGTGTTAACCCGTTATCAGCTTATGAATAAATTCATCCTCTTGCATCACAATATAAATGACGTGCCAGAGGTCGTTGAGGGCGTCGATATAGAATTAAAATGAATATTGTGAATCAACTATTTGTTCCGTATATTGTGTTAATAATAAAATCTTAACAATGGCCATGATTGTACCGTGATCGGTGTTAATCAAAGAAATCTTTGTAACACATAATAAATATTCTTTAACTTTTATGGTGATCATGCATATTTAATGTGCTGAGTAATTAAACACCCAGTAATTATGTATCTACTTCATTAATTGGATACGCTCCTCTGGCGAGACATGCTTGTTTATGTTTTTTTCACCCGTGGGAGAGCCATACTGAAGCATATTATGCTGACGCATTAATTGGGCACGTCCGATGTGATACCACGGACTCACAGTATACTCAACGTGAAACGGTACTTGTACTGTCTTTCACAGAGTGAGAAAGGATATCGGAGGCCCTTAAAAGTGCCGTTTAAGCGGCGTAAAAAGCCGGCAACATAACCAATACGTGGACTGTGGCGCGGTTGTTCATGCGCGGTGGTGTTCCTTACCATATAGGAGACCCACCTGCTCCGTTGTCCGCAATTAAATTAAAAAATGTGGTTTTAGAGTGCGAAAAAAATTATCTTGGTCAAAAATATATAAATAAAAATAAATAATAAATTTTATATTCATTAAGTATGATAAAGATTTACCTGAGACCCCAAAACTGTATAAATAGATCGCTTATAATTATTAATAACATAAAAAAGGTACTTTTATACAGATGGACTACAAAATATATTGTTCATTTTTATATACACGTTGTCCAGATTAAAAATCCTAAATATAGCAAGTTTAATTGTGCCACTGCGCAGATTTTTAAAAACATCATGATTCAATTAACATCTCATTCCTTATTTGATAAGAATGTTTACATTTACTGAGAAAAATAGTCTCGATGATGGAAAGTTCCTTGTGAAGATAATACATTAATTGCAAGACCCTCGTTAGTCACGTCATAAATCAGCTGCTTGAATAATGTTTGTGAATGTGTTTTTCTAATAGATTTGTTTGGCATTTTTATTAATTCAAACTCAGCTTGGTGTCCGTACCTACCCAAAATATCCTGTCTATCTATCGTAATACACTTACCGAGTAATTTTATTACTTAATTTCCAAAATGTTTAAATACGTATATATTAGGAATAGGTAATCTATCTTTATTTCCTTGTTGGACAATATCTATTTTCTATCCCAATGGCAATGTAAGTTTTAACCAACATTAGCGGCCCGTGAACAGATAAACAAAACAATATGTAAATACCGTCTCTGTTATTGTCAATTAATTGAAAAATTGTACTTCTATGATTAGCGAATAGTTTTTACAGCTTCTAATAAGGAACAGGAAAGCTTTTTGGTAAATCATTTATAATATTTTACCTAAAATATCCTTGCCCGTGACTTATTTTGCAATCTAGCAAATATAATAATAATTTTATTTATAGTATAGGCAACAACCATTGCGTGGAATGTGGCACGGTTGTTCACGGGCGGCGGTATTCTCTTACCATATAGGAGAACCACCTGCTTCCTTGTCCACTATAATATTAAAAAAACATTGTGATACTATATACAGAAATTTATAGATTAATTGAATAAATGTATAATCAACTTTTATCATTATTCTACCTCAATTTACGTCATTAATCAGTCAAAAACATTGTGTTTGTGTCCTGAAGAAAAAGTGTTTCAGCACATATCAGTGAATTACTTCCACGTGCTGCATTATATGATAGAAAACAGATATGATTAAACAATAAATCGTAGATATTTAGTATCGGCAATAAAATTCGCCGAACATGGATATCGAATGCCATCTTTTTAGTCACACCTTAAAATGCCGACAATTACAACAAATAAAGTTATCCGTAAGTAGATTATAATCTAGAAACTATACACGGTCTCGTCTGATGGTGGTGATTTCGTGAATGATATGTAATAATATTTATATATATGTAAAATAATATTTATATACTCGATATATCAAGTATAGCAGATTTATTGCAATATATTTCATATTATGAATGTCCATAAGGCAAATCATCATCTTTTTATTTTTAAATTATAACTAGGCTATTGTTTCTGCTTATGATGGTAATATTTAACCATTAACTTAACGTTTATTTAGGACTAGTGGACCCGACAGACGTTGTCCTACGCTTTACCCCACCTACTGGGTCCAATTATGGTTTGTCAGCGATCTTTGACCCACACAACTAAACAAACCGATACACTAACCCTACACTTCTTGTAGTCGGATAATTGTTTTACCCACCCGGACAGTAACACTTGAACGTATGACTTCTGGTATGGCATTATTGTTCAAATTAACTTTTACCTTATACCTTTAAATGCAGATATGTTTATGTATGTACATATTCCTCAAAGGTCAGCACCTTTGAGGAATATATACGCTCTTTTCTGGAAGGTCCCGAAGTCGCATTGGTTTGGAAATACCCTTGCTGGCAGCTGATTCCACAGTGAGGTGTTGCGGGGCACACAATATCTTTAAAATACTCAGTTGTGTAACGACAAACATCGAGGTGAAAGCGATGAAGTTTTTTATTCTGGCTCGATGTTCGATTGGGAAATTGAGCAGCAGGTATCAATCTAAACAGCATAAATATTTATCATAATTTAAAAATTGTCTTGTTAAAAATTTAAATCTCTTAAAAAATCATTTCTATTTGTATTTTTAAAATAACAACATGTTTATGATGTAAGTATAATTACTGTTAAGAATTTTTATCATTCTCGATTCTCGAAAAATAAATAGGTATCCGACCTACAACGTAAAGTGGGTCATACTTGTTTGAAAACGTACGTAGGTAATTCTTATAAGTTATAAACCTTATTTACTATGACCTATTCTATAATCTCTTTTATTTAAATCTATTACGACTTTGCTACTACAATAAGATGATTAATTTCAAAATACCGTCCAAAAGGAATTTGAAAGTGATGTAATTTTTTAAAATATTATGCAACTCCCAACTTTAGATTAAAGTTCCTTCCAGATGTATTTAAATCTAAATTATTATATGTATGTGTCTTACTTCTATCGGTATGATGGTGGTGGTATAGATATTATTAAAAGAATTTTAAAAACGACAAATTTTAGGTACCTACATCAGTGTTAGTTGGCTGATAACACCTCTTTGAGTTTAATATCTTTTTACAATCGTAACTACCAATTCTAAGAATACAATAATAAGAGTTAAAAGATTTTTAAAAATATTATGATAGTCATACAACATTATATATTATACATATTATATTACGATGCAGGTACATACGTGTTAATTGCCTGATACCGCCATTTTGATTTCAATAAGTAATTTTTCACAATCGTGTCTATCAACTCCTAGAAGAATATTAAGAGTAGTTACTCTCTGTTAGTTTAAATAATACCTAAATGCTAGATTAACGTTTTGTGTCTCTAAAAGTCCCGAATAAGCAAGTTCAGTAAGAAAATCTATTTTCCAGAATAAACTAAAATTAACGACGTGTTAGCTGTCTCATCATATTTAATATTGTAAAGGTCGTCAGATTATAATTCTTGATGTAACATTATATTTGTTCATTTTATATCTATATTCAGATTCAAGTACACGTTTTTACCTACCGTCATAGCTACCTACCTTCTTTACTAAAATAGTAAAGAAATTTGTAGATACAATCAATCAAGTAATATGTAGATAGGAAGCCTATATCTATTACAATATCTCATAAATAGATGAGATTCAAGATTGTCGCATTCCATTCAAATTACATTCAATACCAAATTCGGTCACACGTCTTATAAGCTAAAGTTGTTTAATAAAACATAATTCAGATAAATCTGAGGGAGTGCCATAGATATTGAATAAAAAAATCTTTACGTGTTGCGATTCACTAATAATTGAGAGAGACAGAAAAAAAATTGTTGTCAAGTACTCTATTGACCTTATATCAACTAACTACATCGTAGCAATATTTTTATTATCTTGAATGTTTAAAATTATTTAAAATATCTGCGCAATATAAAACATTACTGATAGATAACTTTGTTTTTTCACTATTGAAATAAAAATAACGGTCGTGAAACTATGACGAGAACCATTAAGTTGACGTAGTCGAACTGTATCTGCCCGTGATCGTCTGATAGATGTTTAATATCAATTTATTTTAGATTCTTTAAAGTAGCGCCTCGCACATTATGAAACTAAATATGTTTGTTGTATAACTAAATATTGTGGGTTGTCAATTTCGCTATTTTTTTTATAGTATAGCGGTAAAAGAACATCCCGCCCATGCATAACCGCGCCAATGTCCGCGCATTGCTTGTGTTGCCGGCTTTTTACGCCGCTTCATCATGCATTTTTAACGCCCCCCCGATATATTCACTCACTCTGCGAAACAAAGTAAAAGTGGCGTTTCACGCTGGTTATTCTGTGAGCTTTTTTTTCTTTGGTATCACTTCGAACGATCCGGCCCTATCAGTGCGTCAGCATATGCTTCAGCATGGCTCTCCCACGGTCGAACCTCACTAGTAGATATTCTGATTCAATAACATTGAAATGTTTCGCTTGTTAGGAGCGATTGGCTCTTCAGCCTCGTTTGCAATGGAATCTTCCTATTGATAACTTTTATCATACGCACGAGACTACAAAAACTATTTTTAACAAGTGTTATTGATGCATGCCTGCTATCTACCAACACGTGCTTGAATTTTCTCCACTTATCGTTTTGGAATTCTCCGCTCCGAAGTAAATATGTAATTAATAGACACAACAAAACGCATCATTGACGTCCGATAATCGTTGGAAAGTAAATACATGTATTGAATATAATGACGCTGTCGTATCAGTTACTGATATGGCTCAATAAATGCTAAATAGGAAACGTGATTAAGAAAATCACAGTTAATCAAATACAAAAAATTATATAGAATATTTTTATAAATTCTCATTAATTATTATTAAAAAATGTAGGTATGTAAATGCATAATCAAATAATCTAAACAGTATTTGATTATTGATTTAAGGAATATTTAACAGTATTTGAAAATTATTATTTATGGCTTAAGATATCATTTTTATAGCTAATTTTTTAGAAATTATTTACTATATATTAAAGACTTCAATTAAATCAAAATAATTACTTCAATTTGTTTTTATTTGTGAATTGTTTAAATAGTTAGGTAGTTATAAATAAAATTTACTTTATTTAATTAAGTATTCTTGGTATTTTGGCCGTTTTTAAAAGAACAATGAATATTAATTGATCGCTTAATAATAAAATCTGAGCAAAATAAGGCGCATATTCCTTTTTATATTACAAGGCAACAATTTTTCTATAGAAATTTTATCTGTAATTTCAATAAGTTTACTGATCAAAATTCTTATGACCAATAAGAAAGTTATAGTTATTAAAAACAACAAACTGAGCTCTAAGCAAAGGCTAATAAATAAACCGAAGTAATAACTCTCTAAAGATACTTGCACGTACGATGGTTTTGAACACATACAAATATTTTATTTCTCTTTATAAAAAAATTTCTTCTTTTCATTTTATATGAGCCTTATGGCCACGTGATCTCGCAAGCTACCGTGATGTGAAATGTCATGGGTACCGGCTTTGAATAGAATTTCTAACATTATATTTTATTATCCGATCTTTGGAGCTAACAGTTGCCGTACAGATATTTTAAAACTACTTTACTTACTTGATGGAGAAAAATACTGAAGTTTGTTCTGTCGCTGCAATAATAGGTACTTGCAATCTTTTACCTCAGTGAGATTACCGGAGATCCATTAAATTGTCGTTTAAAGAGCGTAAAAAATGGCCACAATTAAAAAGATCGTATAATATATTATATAATAATAATAAAAAATAAATCTTTGATAACTAAATCTAATAAGAGTAACACATAACGATCAGTTTTTCTTCAAGAATCGTTAAGAAACTGTTTCCACAGTCGCTCAATAAACCTAAAAAGTATTCGAGTTGACCCAATCTCTCACGCTCCATTTCAGAATTGTATATTTTTTCAATTATCTCATTTATGTCTAATAAATATTCATAGGAAACTTAAAAGAAAATCTTAATAATAGCAAAAAGGATTAGAATAAAAAAGGCAATCCATAAAAGTCAATTTAATATTAAATGACCTTATATCTAGCTTTGTTAACCATATGGTGCGCGGACGTCTGTAGTTTAAGCAGCTCTTCCTTGATGAGACGAGTTATTTCAGACTTCGCTTTAGCTACGGCTAGTTCCTGTGAGCTCTCTATGGCTAGGTAAAGTTTTCTCTCGCCCTCGGGAGGCGCTTTACCCGGGGCTACATAAGTACCACGCACTGTTATACCCGCCTCGGAATATTCACTTATGAGCGCCAACGCTTCCTGTCGTAAAAAGTTTAAAAATTAATATTCAATATTAAAATTTCTTTTAGGTACGTAAGCCTTATCACAATTTTATAACTCAACCATGAAATCAAATTATTAGGAAATAAATAATCATTTGTATATTAAAAGCAATTACATTCATTTAAATAATAATATTAAACATGTTTCTAAGCTAAATTGAAGTACCAGCTCGCGAGACCAATTTGATGTTTACGAATAAATTACATTATTTAATAGCAAACATCTTTTTTATTAGATCAAATTCGCTACGCTTCCGGGCTTACTTTGAACTTTGATTGAATATAAAAATATTTGTATAGAATAATATTTACCAGTTAAACTAATAATAATGGGTATGATACCGTCGTTGTCTACTTAATAACTTCACACAAAAGTACACAAAGGCACCGATTAGTGCTAGTTTAAGTAACATCGCTACAAAATCATAACTGACGGCGATCGAGAGCTTTTATATATTTATAGCCGCGTTAGAATCTTGAGAAAACATTGACGTTAAGGGTTATCTGTTTTATTTATAGGTTTATTCAATCGTAAATATTCGATTGCATACTTTAATTATAAATTGTTATTGACAAACTAAGTTAGGAAAATAACTATGTTTATTCATTCAGATAAAACGATTATGCTAAAGAATACTCAGAATGAATGCCCAATTAAGAATTAATTCACATTTTTGGTTAGTTTTTGTTACTTTGACAATTACAAAATATCATTAAATATTTGTAGCCTCCTGTCCATTTTATTCGTATACTCGGCACAGGTTTCTCTAATTTTTTGCAATTTATTTGTTACCATACCTTACTAGTGACTCTCCATCTGGCTTGTTGTGGAAAATCGTTGATCTCAAGTTCCGTCTCGTATTTCCGGAAGACTTCCTCAGCTGGTTCCGCATTCGCTTCGTCACGGGGTTGATAATTAAGACGCGTGTTCAACTTCGCAGCGAGCTGTTCCGCTACTGTCTTAGCCTACGGATTATTTTGGATATGAATTTGCTATCTTTATATGTATAGCATGCGTATGGGGCATTTACAAAGTAGTAATAAATATTGAATATAAAATAAAAAATAATTTATCCTGGAATTTCTTGAGTATATTTTATTACAGATTTAATTAAATTAAACAATTATTTTGGTTATTCATATATTAAAATTCGTATTATTACTAAAATAACAGCTGAAATAACTTACGGTAATAAGTGTGTGAGTAGACGGGGAGCCCTTTAAGATAGCCTCGGCGGCCTGCTGAGTTGCGCCCTTTTGTTCCACGCCCAGACCCTTGGCGATATTGATCCTGGAAGCCAGGAGTTTAGCCAGCTCTAACTTGCCATCAGCTGTTGCTGGCCCACCAGCTGGTGGCGGCGTTCCCGATACACCCGGCTGAAAAACAATTTTAAACTATAAAAATAACCATCTAACATACTAAAGATACCATAATATTTTTTTTTTAATGCAAAATAAGGTTCGATTGATTTGGAGGTCATCCATTAATCCCGTAATTTTTATTTCCTCCTTTTATATTTATCTCATCAAAATGTTAAATAAAATAAAATAGAGTTAAAAATAAAACCAAGTGTATTTTTAGTACCTAGAAAAATCTTAAACTTTTTCGAATTTTTATCATTAAATATATATGTATAATCTTATTGTATTCTGGAATTAAGGACACGTGTCGACATGAATATATTTGAAATCTTAATAGATGAAAGAAATATTACAAGGGGGAGAGGGGTCTCCCATTGTATTATTTCATATTTTTTATCAAACACAGATTGAGCAGGTTGGAGGATTCAAGCGTCATGCAAATATCGGACGGCCCCTTTGCCGTGAGGTATAAAGACATGAAGTAAATTACCTTTATCTCTTTAATAATCTTCTTAGCAGCTAGCATCGTCTCTATCTGCTGGTCAAGATCACCTTCCACATCTTCATCATCAGAATCTTGAAGACCGAGTGCTGCCTTTTGATATTTCTTCCTTTCCGAAGCTGCTTGAGCCTCGGATTCGTCAAATTTAAAACCTTAAAATAAATAATTTGTGTTTTGTTTCTATATATATTCTTTAAAAATATATAAAAGTTGAAAGCAGTTTTTCTGATAACCCATTACTAAGCTAAAACTACATTTGGTATGGCAAGTAATTTTGATAGGAAGTCGTAAAAAAACTGTAAATTCTTAAGAATAGAAGAAAAATAAGTTGGGATGCCCTGTGTTAGATAATTTACACAAACAACAAATATATATATATATATATATTTATTATTCTACAGCGGACAAAGGAGCAGGTGGGTCTCCTATATGGTAAGAGAGCCCATGAACAACCAAACAGAAACTACATAGAAAAAAACCCAACCTTTTCCACTAAATCCTCCGCCTGTATGTACCTTCTTGCCGTCCTTCTCTTGCGCTTCCTTGTATTTCTCCCAGAGGTTTCTCAGCTCCGTTGGGGCATTGGTGCCAGCCAATTCAAAAGCCCTCAAAACGTCCCCTGCGTATCTGCCCTGTTCTGGCGTTAGAAACGTCCACGCGTAACCTTTGTTGCCCGCGCGACCCGTCCGACCGCACCTAAATCCCACAAATATTATGGTACATTTACAGGTCATGAGAAGCAGCCACTAGCACGAGCGTGAAAATGGGTATACATGTATACTTGTAGCCGTTCCAGACTAAGTTATATGTATATGTATGTTTTAGAACACAGATTAAAGGCAGCTACGGGTCACACTAACACACTCGTCTTTTTTACGAAAATAGGGAGGCGGACAAATGGATGCCCATGGACCAGCCCATTTAACTCTTCTGTGAAGATCCCCAAGTTGTATTGGCTTCGCTTCCAAGCTTGGACATTCGGGCCTGGCCAGGACTCGCAAGCTTATAAGATTATTTTTAGAACTAGAAATAGATGTGTCTCTTTACACATTGTGCTGTTATGAATGTATGACGGGCATGACGAGAGTCTAATAACTCTACCTATGCACATAATCTTCGTAGTGGTTCGGGCAGTCGTAGTTGACGACTAGAACCAGCTGTTTGACGTCGAGGCCTCGCGCCGCGACGCTCGTCGCCACAAGGAGCTTCACCTTGCCATTCTTGAAGTCAACGATCGTCGAGTCCCTGTCGAATTGATCAATACCTGTAACAGACCACTATTAATACAAATGGCACTTAACATGATCCTTTAAGGTCATTTTCACCAGCTTATTCTTAAGATTCAAAACTAAGTTTTTTTTAATGACACAGCGCAGTGTGTCGCCGGTCGCTAATAGGTGTGCCTCAGAAATTAAGGCTGTTTTAATAATATGTTAAGTAAAAAGTGCCGGTAAGAAAAATACTTGGCCACGCATATATTAAAATCACGCGAGTGCATGTGCGAGAGGTTTTTCTTTCATTGTTTTGGTACTTAATAAGTAAATGTTGATTAATAGTTACATAAGGTGTTTTTTATTGTGGTGTACTATAAAAATTAACTTAAAAAGTACTTTGCACATAAAAAGTATGCGGAACAATGCCGCCCATTGACAACCGTTCCATAGTCAGAGCATTGGTTGTGTTGCCGGCTTATTATAATTTAATAATGGATTCATAATAATTATAATTCTATAAAGTAAAAGTAAAAGTGTTAAAAACTTTTTATGATAAAAGTAGCAGTAGCAGTGCTGTCTTTAAACCTCGAATCAGGTATATATTGTCAGACATACCTCCATGCAAACTCATACAAGAGTAGGAGGCCTTCATCAAGTCCTTAAGAAGGCTGTCAGCGTTCTCCTGCTTATCCACGAAAACGATGATACTGCCCAAATGACTGTAGAGCCCCAAGAGCTCTAACAGCTTGAAAAACTTTGCTTCTTCTTCCAATATCGCTACATGTTGTTCGACTTCTTTGCACACCACACTACGGCCGCCGACCTATAAGTGCATTTTACAAATTTTTATGCCTCTATTGATTTGCTATTGCATTTGCTATGTTGCATTCAATATTTCTGTTACGATACCTGCACTTCAACTGGCTTTTGCAGTATTCTTCGAGCTAGAGCTTCCATTTGCCGCGGAAAGGTGGCGCTAAACATTACCGTCTGTCTATCCGGTCGTATATTATCGATTATTTTCATTACCTAGAGTAATTGATGACAGATTATACATCAGCATTTTTAATTGATGGAATTATTAAAACTGTTGTTATTTCATAATATACAAAGATTCTGAAGGGACAAATATTTATACTTCTTATTCACTCATATATTACATAACATTTTTATGCTTTAGCGCACAACGGAGCAGGCGGGTCTGCTATATGTTAAGAGAACACCGCCGCCCTCGAACAAACACGACACATTCCACACATTGGTTGCGTGTTGCCGGCTTTTTACGTTACTTAAGCGGTACTCGTCGCTCTGCGAAACACAGTACAAGTAGCGTTTTTCGCTGTGAATTCTGTAAGCCAATGGTATCACTTCGGACGAACCGGCCCAATAAGTGCGTCAGCATATGCTTCAGCATGGCTCTTCCACGGGTGCGACAGTGTTAAGACACTCGTCTGGCCATTGTCAAACCCTTCCAGAGACCGAATAAATCATAATTCTCCGGACCGGGATTCAAACCAATTACCTCTTGCTTCATTGTACACTTTTAAAACCATCAAGCTACGAAGCTCTCATTGATACATGAAATTCGTTAGACAAGGATTAACTTGTATATTACTACCTACTTGTATATTAATAAGGTATATTAATACCTGCGGTTCAAAGCCCATATCAAACATTCGGTCCGCTTCATCCAAAACGATGTACGTTACTCGTTGGAGGTTTGTGACGCGTCCAGAATTCGCTGCCAACATGTCGATCATACGCCCCGGAGTGCATACTATAATTTCAGCGCCACGCTTCAATTCCGCTATCTGTAGGTACGTAACAAATGCAACACCGTTCAAAATCAATGGACAATAATTAATATTTTCTGTTTAAAAAACCGACGTTAAAACCAATCATAGATTTGATGATTCCATTATTCAACCCATTACTTCCCCTATTAAAATAAAGACCGCTGAGTTTAGTTATGATAGATAACAATAATATAGGTTTCTATTACACAAGCAGTGTATTTGTTATTTGTTTTTAAAAATTTATGGGAGATTTTAGTTTTTTAATATAATTTTTACAAATTCCATACCTGTTCAGAAATTCCCGTACCGCCGTAGACACACACAACTCGTAGATTTAATGATTTCGCAAATTTCCTTATATCTTTCCCGATTTGCATACAGAGCTCTCTAGTGGGTGACATAATAAGAGAGATAGGACCATCGGTGTCTTCTAAAGGCGGTTGGTCTAAGACATGTCGAAACATGGGCAATATAAATGCCAATGTTTTGCCAGACCCAGTCTTGGCTATCCCAATTAAATCTCTGAATTATAAACAGAAAAAATAAGTACTACTTACAGGATTCTCACTTCTGTGCTAAGAAACTGAACCAATGATACATATTGAACTACAATTGCACTTTATAATACCATGTCATCGCACAGCATTAAGACTTGATTTAATATTTACTTGAAATTTTACTAATAATGACCCTTGTTCTATTTCCACATAAAATTTGACATATGAAACATGTTCAACAAGTAAACTATTGTGTACCCAACAAAAAAACTTATTATTAATAGGTTATAGCTATGAAAGCTAAATTTCATCGGGAAGAAAAATATTAAATTATTAACTAGTATTAGCGTCGGTAAATGCTGTTGAAACAGATTAAGTTCTTAGACTATCTTACCTTCCCGACATTATAGCTGGTATAGCCTGTGCCTGAATAGGGGTAGGTTTTTCAAAGCCAAGTTTCTTTAAAATATCCATTTCTTTCTTACTTATACCACAATGCGCCCAGATTCTAATCGGTTTTGGACAACCTTTGCCTTTAACTCTGATCCCTTCTAGCTCTGTTCTATATGCCTCGACTTCTTCCGATGTCATTCGAGCTAATTCACTTATCTTTGAAAACAAAAACAAAAAATTTACAATCATTCACCAAAATCAAAGAATTTTATCAGTTTTAATGAATGGCCTGTTTCTTATATACTAATATGATTTATTGTACATAAATGCTAATGAGAATTATTACTTCTGTATAAAATGCTTTTCGAAACGGCATATAATGCAGGCTAGAGTGATCAACTTTAGCTAATTCCTTGCGTTGTTTTGACGCTAGATTTGCAGCTGCGTCCTTTATATCCTCAGTTTCTTCT
Organism: Delias oraia; assembly: GCA_018230265.1. Taxonomy (NCBI): domain Eukaryota; kingdom Metazoa; phylum Arthropoda; class Insecta; order Lepidoptera; family Pieridae; genus Delias; species Delias oraia. Next base: position 7,800 of record DWCF01001443.1, on the reverse strand, counting down.
TCAGAGGAATATTCTAAACCATCTTGATTCTGTTCTATTAATTCTCCTGAAAATAATATTTATTTCTTTATCATTTATGTAAAATATAACGATATTTGTGATATTTTTTTTAACATGTCTATTGTAGCCTGTTTACTAACCCTTATTTTTCTGTTCTGTCACCTGCTTCTTGGCTGTTCCAGTCAATATAACTACACCACTGTCGGAAGACGGCAGGTTTATAATACCACGAGCATGATCAATTTGATTCACTTTACGGACTTCCTGTAAAGAATTATCGTCATATTGCTCAATGTAAATAGTGTTCAGTTTTTTTTATACAAACAAGTTGCTGCAAATATGTGTATATTTTTTATCAATTAACTTTTTAGTTTTTAGTCATACTTAACCATACCTGTTGAACTTCTTGCATGTATGCGTCTAGAGGATCTATTTCATCTTCTTCCTTCTTTTCCTCTGCCAACTGCTTTTCTTTGGCTTCTCTATCTTCTTCACCTATAAAAAAGAATGTTCATGCAAATTATTTAAATTTTATTGTTGAAGCAGTTTCTAACTATGAAATTGATATTTTTCATCATAAAATGCATATATTATTATTATGCAATTCGCCTCCCCAAGGGAAGTTTATAAGCAAATTTTGTTAACCTTCATCTCCAGAATCGTCTTCTAGTGACCATTTCTTAACAGTTGGTGTTTGTATATTAGTCACAAGGCTTCCTTTTTGAACCTCCTTTTTAGCAGATTCCAACTCTTTTCGTTTCCGTTCAGCACGCCATCTTTCAATACGATCACGACGTTTTTGCATTTCAGCTTCAAGTCTGTTTTGTTCTTCTTCCTGAAATTTATTTGTGAACATAAAAAATTTGTCACTTATTTAATCAAATTATGAAAAATATTTTATTGACTAGCCTACAGTATTCACCTCTACAACATATTTACATATACATCTAACTAGCATATAACAGATATTAAATTTTCTCTTAAGACATGCAAGATCACAGAGGAAATAAAGGGCAAATTAAGGCAAGGAAACGATTAATATAAATTTACCTTATCAGCAGATCCAATATCATATTCTGTTTCTGTTTTAATAGATTTCTCTTTGGATTTTGGCCTCTCGTTATCCTTTTCTCTATCTGGAGACTTTTTTCTTGATTTACTACTTGAGCCATTACTCTTTTCATCCCGTTTATCCCTAAAATACATATTTATGAATAGTTTGTGAAATACATCAAACATAACAATATTTTTCCAAAAAAACTCCATAGTAGATGTAAAACACTATAACATCCATCAAATCTTTATTATGCTTTAGTTTTGGTATAATGGGCAAATATTATAGATGGTTAATATGGAAATTAGAATCTAAAAACATAAATAATTTAATTGAAATTCATCCTTTCACTAAATGCTAATATGGTTTTAACTTAAAGACACTATTTTGGATAAAAAAACACTAAGTATTTTGTTTTCACAATAACAATTGCCGATAGGCAATTGTGACTGATAAGTCACAAAGTTAGAGTATTTTGAAAATTATTTTTATGTTATGCAATGTTTGAAAAAGCTGTCAGTTACTTTTAGCTACATAGTACATACACTCTTAACTCATAGGTGAAGAATAGTATGATTAAATTAATGAATATAACAAACAAGGTGGGTTGTTAGGTTAAGTTTGGTTATAAACTAATGCTTAATTATAAACTAATCTGGCTGATATTTTATAATAATGAAATATTACCTTTTTCTATCTCGATCTCTCTCTCTTTCTCGATCTCTGCTTCTGTCGCGTTTTGATTCCCTCTCTCTGCTACGACTCCGCTTTCGTTTTGATGTTTTTGTTGACCGATCACGGCTTCTAGACCGCGATCGACGTCGTTTACGTTCTGGAGTTACTGATCGGCTGTGGGACCTGCGGCGATCGCGATCACGACTGGAACAATTGTATAATATACATTTTAAAATACGATTTAATAACAGTAGTGGGTATTATCGTATTGCATGACTTATAACAATACTCACCCACTTCGAACCATTGTACTTTATTTAAATAGTTAATAATGATTTATCATTATAAATATAATAAGAAGCCTGGGTATTTCAACAAACATTAGTAGTTTGTTGAACTTAAAATTTTGACGTTGTTGACTCAGGGATGCATGGCATGCAAGAGTTTGACGTTTCACATGTATATTAAAACTTTAGCTATCGATGTAACCTCGTTCTTGAACAATGTTATATGGACTGTGTTTGCTACACCAAACTAGTATATCTGCCTTAGTCAAAGCGTATTTTTACTGTCTCGCTTGCTGTACAATATGTGCACAAAACTACAATAATCAATGGGAAAATTAAATATATCTAACGTTCATACATTTTTCATATTTTTAAATATCGATGTAAACAAGAATGTCGTTCATCCCTTTTAACTCATTGTAATTTTTAAATAGGAAATATAAGAGAATACGAATTATAAAACTAAAACCTCAGATTACACATACTCTTCCATGACGTACGCTTTACAGAGGCCAAAAAGAGAAGAATGTACGTTTGTTTTTAGTACTACAAGCAGATAATCTGAATCTGAGTTCATTACAAGATATATTTATTATAATATGCCATTTTTTATGATATACAATTTAGGAATATTTATAAAATCTATTTCTTTATAGAGTACTTCGTGCAGATTATATCACACAAAAATCATTGTATGGTTTAAATATTGTCATGAGCAGTAGAAAGCAGTCATCAATATAATCCTACAACAATCACTTTCCCTGCAAGAATATTACCTTCTCTAATTACTCAAATCATATTTATCTTCTTAATCTTCTTCATATATATAAATCTCGTGTCACAATGTTTGTCCTCAATGGACTCTTAAACCGCTTAACAGATTTCGTTCAAATTTGTACGCAATATGCAGTTTGGTCCAACTTGAGAGATAGGATAGCTTAGATCTTTCATTATCATCGCAATTTTATTTTATTGCAAATTATTTGTCTGTAATTAACTCAGTCACCATTATCTGTTAACTCCAAAAGATTCTAATAGATGTCGATACTTTTCGATTGGATTGAGTAAGTAATCAATAGATGGCACTGCTATGGTTAATTGAATAGCATGATTACCACGTTTATTGAGGCTAATGTATAAATTAAGTTTATTTTGTAGTAAACGAAATAGCGTGAAATTTAATTATTTCTACTTTTTTAATTTTTGGTGTTAGCATAGTCAACCACGTGTTACATAGACCGAAGTGTAAATCAAATTCAAAATTATAGTGACGATAATACAGTGAAATTGTTCCTGCTTTTTACTTATTTGTGTTTAATAAATACGAAAGTTTGTTTCGATCGATGTTTTTCATTCCTTCACGTGAAAATACAGAACGTATTTTAGTCAAACTTTGTATAAACAGAATAAGACATAGATAACAGTTTATAATTGTATTGTGCAAACATGACAATATTTAATAGAAATATGTCAGACTCGGTGTGTAGTGTAGCGGGCAGAACAACGTCTGCAGAGTCTACTAGTAGGTATACTATATTTTAATACTTCCATTTCATACACATGACTGACTGGGAGTGACATAAACTACTTAGGTATAAAGATGGTTAAACAGTAGTTTTTTGTTTTTAAATTTTTTCTGTAGCTAAGTTGTGCGATTACTGTATTAATAAAAGACAATGTTCATGATTTCTTATTTAAATTTATTTGACATTTAACTGTCATCAGAAGAACTAACAGTAGTTTCAAAATGTTCCTTCATTTGTTGACGGATAAACTTTTTAGCCAATTCACGTTTGCGGTAAAGCTTGGCCTCATCAGCACACTTAGTTGTAATACAATCTCTGAAAAATCTTTATTAGTAAACAAATAACCTGTATTTTTTTAATGAAAGTGATATAATTAAGTAAAATGTGATCAACTGTGGTGTGGTCAAAATTGTCAATATGATTCGAGTAAAATGTCTAATGAGCTAGTATCCAGAGTCGTTAAACCTTAAAAAAACGAATTAAACCAAAAGATGCGTTACTAAGAAAAAAGGTGTTTAGAAAATAACTTGAATAAGAGCTATGAAACTGTATTTTTTAAAAATATATTGGAGTGAGTATTTTATATATTATAAACCTTAGAAGATTACCTTATTAGATTTGTATCAACGCCGCATCTCTCAGAAACGACAGTTACAATATCTTCCACCATGCCGGGATCTAGGCGTTTCTTCGCAGGCCTATCTGCAAAAGCTGGAGAAGGCTTTCCGCTGAGAGAGTGCGACGCTAAAACACTGTTATTAAAAATTATTAACATTAATGAAAAAGTTTAATGTCCGGACAATATTAATTTAATTAAAATAATTTAATATTGTAGACCAGTCTGAACGCATATCTATTATAAATGTAATCTTTGCCATAAAGTTTTAGGATCCATATTTAAAACTGAAAAGTAAAAAGATTTACCTTCTAGGAAAAACAGCTTCTAGTAACTGTCTTGTTGCGGTTGTATACGAGGTCCAATCAGTCTCTTCTAAGGTTTGAGCTGGCACTATTACATTGCCTCTACCAATAGCGATCTGAAAATTTTCAAAATAAAATCAAATCAACTACACAATAGATCGAGATTTAAGACAGTGCCTATTTTTTGTGATTATTGAAACACGTAAATAATTGGCGTCGAGATTATTTTTTTGTTTTTTATTCTATAGCGGACAACGGTGCAGGTGGGTATATGGTAAGAGAACACTGCCGCCCATGAACAACCGCGCCAAAGTCCACGCATTAATTGTGTTGTCGCCGTTTACGCCGCTCAAGCGACACTTTTAAAGGGCCTCTGATATGAGGATATTTAGGATTGAGGAGGATTCCTCTGATTGAGGATATTTTTTTACTAACGCTGAGTGATCTGTGAGCCCATTGTATCACTTCGGACGAGCCGGCGCAATTAGTGCGTCATGGCTTTCCCACGGGTGCGACAGTGTTAGAACACTCGCCCGGCTCATTCCAGAGACCGAATAAATTATTCTACGGATCAGGATCGAACACTCGCTTCATGATACACTTTTATAACCATTAAGCTACGAGGCTCTCAAAACTCGTGGAACATTAAACTTTTGTCTCATTATAATTTATTTTTAAATATTAGTTGTCATCATGTAAACCATTTAAATATATATGTTTTAATTTATTTAAATAAATAATTATGTTTTTTTTATCTCTGGGATTTTTATTCTTAGGGTATTCTAGCGAAATATAAACCGTAACACAATGACAAATTATACATATAGATGTATAGACATATATATATATATATATAGACATATATATATATATATATCGATATCGATATCTATCTTTGTTTATATCGATATAAACAAAGATAGAGACCAACTCCACGTTGCTAAATATTATTAGTGGGCTAATGATTTCTTGTAACGAATAAATATTTTTAACACACCAGTTCTAAATTACTCCCACTCGTATTAACGGTAGTTGTATCCAAGTTTATGTCCATTGTAACTGTCGTCTCTGTAGACATTCTCCTGGCCGGCACCATCGTCGTTGAAACTATCTGTTCTCCACTTGAGGTATTATAAGTAGGAGTACTAATGTTATGACTTTCGTCCACATCTTCATCACTCTCCGATGAATTTTCTACCTCAGATAAGTCAGAAGAAGACGAATCTTCTTTAATTTCTATATTAGATAGCAAGTTTCTAAATTCTTCATACAGAGAATTTACTAAAGTTTCTATTTCCTCGTCTCTCTTTAAGGCTGAATCATCCGTTTGACTTGCTTGATCGAAGGTCAAGACCGGCTCACGGCTGGTTTGTGGTATAGGTGTACTGCTATGGATAGATCGAGTATAATAATTTAGCTTTTCGGGGAGTGTGTGACTGGTGGTGAATCCAGTATATGTTTGATTTAGTTGGTCTTGAAAACTACTAAAGTTCAGATTCACGTTGACCTGAAAATATGTACTGCTTTTTTATTTCATATTGATTCAGCACATGTATGTTAAAGCGTATATTTAAAAAAACAATGAAATAAAATAAAATCTTAAAACATCAAAAAATCTTGCACTGAATTGGAACATTAGATTTATGCGATATGATACCTTTTTAAAATGTTATCAGCTTATATTGCATTTTTGTTGTTGTTATAAAACTCGAATCATTAAAATACGTTTTGATTTGAACTCTTGGTGCTATGGTCTTTAATATTCTTTCGAATTTGCCTACCCGGAATTGATTAAATAAATTATAAAATACACTGAGAAACAGACCTCTTGATCATTTCCAGTGTCACTGCTGGAACTATCCATATTATTTGGTAAAACGTGACTTCTGCGTGATGGACCACTTCGGTTGATTTTGGGTAAACACTGAACAAAGAAAACAATCATTACTGATATACCTATTACACAAGATAGCTATATCACAAAGGTTAGCACTATGTGTATTCAATCAGTCAATAATAAGTCGTTTCGAGGCGGGAATTCAACGCCAATAACATATATTAATTATATATGCGCTGTTTTTTGAAGGATTCCAAGTCGTATTGGTTTGGGAATACCTCTGCAGGAAGCTGAACTCGAATATAGTAGATAGTACAAACCATTGTCCTTCTTTTATTGTTGATTGTCTTCATACATACTGATAGAACATTTTTTATCTTATTATCTTGTCTTTGCAACAAAACTTTTAACTCTTTGACACGACGTTTCCTTTCTATAAAATAACAAGACTTACATTATAGATATATTATGTAGGTATACTTAGGTACTAATTTTAATAAATTTTATATTGATAAAAGTGCGAAAATATATATCATCTTATAAAATTTCAGTGATGTTATGATCAAATAGCTTATAATAATTATATTATTACTTACACGAGGCGTATTTTTGTACATCTACTGTACCCCTCATGAGCTGACGACAGAGTTTGTAAATGGCGTAATCAAAAAACGATTATCAATATAAAATTAATTCACTTAATAAATCAAGGTAATTCACTTAATAAAATTAGAAAGTAACCTGAAACACGCAATATCTGCGCTTTTGCGATGCTGTTGGGCCCATTTCGTGCATAGACAATCTTCCCTGGGTGTATCTCATTAATATCTCCTATCAATGAGGACATATTTACGACTCCATAATGTGGGAAAACATTTTCGTCCTCATCCACCCACTCTACTAAAAGCCAAACTTGCACCATTCCTGAAGGTTCTATAATCTGCCGCTAATATAAACTACGTCTCGTTATTCGGTGTTCACTCACATAATATCTAGTGTTAAGGCAGCTGTGTGGGTAGGGTAATATTCTCAGGTAAAATTAAATACAAAAGATAGGTGTACTCACCCATATTCCTGTCCAAGAAAAGGACAAAAGATTTCAACGTAGCGACTAGCTATATAAAGGCGGTTACTTGAAAGTACTGACAATAAAAAAATTCTAAACAAGCGATCCCAATATTTATGACTAAGTACCTCATGAATTGTTTCGTTGCAATTCTACCGTTATTGTACAAAAAAATGTTAACTCGAAATAGTAAAGAATGTATTGCTCCTATGTATTGCTATTTAAGACGATTACGATCATCAAATAAATCGCCGATTTTATTTTATAGCAAAAATTGTCACAATTATCTGTTAACTCAAAAAGATTCTAACAGATGTCGATACTTTTCGACTGAACTTACGACTTATTGAGTAAGTTATCAATAGATGGCACTGCCATGGTAAACCGACAACCGTGTCATATAAGTTACAATTCAATAGCATGATTACCACGTT
>DWCF01001442.1:0-30682 GCA_018230265.1 Delias oraia | reverse complement strand
ACCTGGCAGCCGGAACAGTGAAATGATTATCAAGCATATAGACGGGTCCTGGTCCTATCCAGGGTTAATTGGCAATTTTAAGGCCCTCCGATATCCTAACTTACTCTGCGAAACACAGTAGACGTACTGTTTCACGCTGAGTATTCTGTGAGCACATTCTGCGGCACTTCGGACGAGCTGGCAAAATTAGAATTTATTTTAATTAATTCTATTAATATAGAACATTTTTAAATAAAGTGAAAGAAATTATAAAACTAAACACTTGATTTTAATTAAAAACTCTAATGCAAACATCATTTAATAAATGAACGAGAGATAAGTTTCACAAAACGTAAAGTAACTGTTTAAGTTTTGTGATCTGTGGCGAAGTGATTTACATATCTCCGTTTTGACAGTACTAGTTTCAAATCCCTGAATTATAATTTATATTTTAAATTGTAGACATTTTTTCGACACAACGGATAATAGAGCAGCCAGGTCCCCTGATGGTAAAAGGTCTCGCACCGCAATCTGGCATTTTAAGTAAGCTGAACTCAACTGAAGTAGGCTTAAATAATAACTCTGAAAAACTTATTTTTTTTTATTCTATAGTGGAAAACGGATTGTGTCAGCACGCTTCAACATGACTCTCTTACGAGTACCATAACTATTTCACTATTTGGTATTCTATGATCCCATCGTATTAATCCGGACGAGAGTGGTCTCACTTTGCTATCAGCTTCAACTTAGGTCTCTTGGGAAAGCCATGCTGCATATGCTGACGCATTAATTGGTCCGGTTAGTCTGACATTATACCATGAGTTCACAGAATACTCAGCGTGATACGGTACTGGTACTGTGTTTCGCGGAGTGAGTGAGGATATTGGGGCCCTTAAAAGTACCGTATAAGCGGTGTAAAAGGCTGTCAACACAACCAATGCGCGGACTAATGCGTGATTGTTCATGGGCAGCGGTGTTCTCTTACCATATAGAAGACTTCCTTTGCTCCGTTGTCCGCTATAGAAATAAAAAAGCTTACAAATATTAAATAAAATTTCTATTGAGAGTATCGACACCCACAGCGTCACAGCAATTTAAAAAAACATTCCACAAATATTGTTACAAAGAAAATAAAAGAAGTGGGCAAACTCTGAAGTAAGATTTACCCAATGCAGTATTGAGTTGGCTATTCCAGACATGCTCTAGAGAGTGAAAAGTGTGAAGAATAATAAATCATACCAGCGGGAACTATTTGGAAGACACAGGGTTTATGCTGAGTGCCCACTGTGTTCGTTGCTCTGCATAATAGCGCCCCATAGTCGCGCTCGCTGGCTGCACGATATCTCAGCTCACTGGCAGTGCCGCCGGTAGATACTACAGACCATACAATTCAGTATATATGTCGCGTTGCAGTCATCGGTTTGGATCCGTTATTTGATCCAACGACTAGCGCGTTCACTGAATTATGACATTAAGTTGAATAACTACGAACAACTCGGCAAGTTGCTGAATGTATCGTTCAACGTCTTGACTGAATGTCATTTACCGTAGTCGTTGAATGAGATATAAGATCGAAATATATTTTGGTTAGGTCAGGTTAAGAATATAATACACACACTTTTTTTCAAATACAAAGTTCTTTATTATATAAGTTCTATATTTTTCCATAGGCATTCTGGCTAACAGCGAACATTCAAAAGAAAAATTAAAGACATCCCTTATGAATATCTTAATATTATTGCTTGCAGAAATGCAATCACAAATTGCTTTTTAAGCAAGTGCCAGTATACCAGGTTTCCCTTATATCATTCTAAAATTGAGAATAATCTGTACAAAACACATTTGAGTTGATTATGTGAAGAATGTACTTAAAGGATTAATATTTATTCAGGTGAATATGGTGTTATTAGTGCATTACATAAATTCACTGATATTTACAAATTTATAAGAAAAATATAAATTTAAACATAGCAAATATTCAAAATAACACATTGCTGTAATGTACCTATATTTTTATAATAATCTTGAAAATTTTGAGAAAATATATCACATATCTATTACTTCTTACCATATCTGGCTGGTGAAACTTGGAAGCTTTCTCCGCTATTATTGAACTGCCAGTAGAAGGAGACATCCGCTGGATCAGCACTGACCGTACATCTGACTCGGAGAGATTCATCCAGCCTCGCTCCAATCACAACAGGTGTACCTTGTAAGCACGTCGGAGAATCTAGAATAAAAACCCAGCTACAGAATATCTTAAACCTTTTTAAAATCTTTTTAAATCAATTTATTTAAATCACGAATCCCTAGAGATTCTAGTACAATTTTCACGGACCATTCATAAAATAAACAGCAATATAAATCAGATTAGGTATTTGCTTTAGTTATTATAAGCCGTAATGCATGGTCCAGAAAGGATACCGCCAACCCCCATACATGTACTCGGACCACAACTTGGGCACCGCTGTCTCAGACGTTATTAGTTTTCAACAAAACGCAGCAGATACTATAGTTAGAAACTGTTTTTTATGGTATAGCGGACCATGAAGCAGGTGGGTTCACCCCAATATCGTAAGAGAACACCGCCGCCAATTGACAACCGCTACAGTTGGCGTTTTAGTTTTATTGCCGCCTTTTTATGTCTACATCTGTAGCTGATATGTATATTTTAAAGTTTTTTTTTATATAACAGTCCGAAGGCTTAGGATAGGATAGGATTAGGATTTTAAAGGCCGGCAACTCACCCGCGGCTCTGCAAAAGCGCGGGGTGGACAGAGGACCGCTTGTTCTAGGCGAGCCTCCTGCTTGTATATCACCAATGGTCTAACAAAAGCGTATGGGCATTCTGACTTCGTACATAACCACGTGTGGGTTATTGGCATTTTTTAAGGTACCTTGGTACCTTCGAAGGTCGCTGGTTCCACAGAGTGGTTGAGCGCTGCATAAAATATCTCAGAAACCGCTCAGTTTGGAAAAAATGGTTTCTAACTCTACGCGAATGAGATGCAGGCAAACAATAGTGCAACTGTAAGGAAAAGAGCCATGTAAAACACTTAGATGCAGCATACAATGTTAAACGAAGTAGTTTGCACAAATAAGCAAGCTCAGTTCGGCCACTTCGTTGCACTTGCATCACAATCACGAGTTTGCGGTCTCTCTGCACACGTCTTTAAGGGGCTGCGTTTATAAGTTTAAATTGTATCTCAATTTACGTATGATAGATGTTTTTTTTCCTTTAAACTATTAGTGATTATTATTTCACATTTTGTATATACATTATAGTGACTGGATGCAGTTCGCCTCCGACAGGTATGCATGGAGGTCCCGTGGGGAAGCCCATGGGGAGGTCCACTATATAAAACTAATCTAGAATGTTTCATTGAAAACTCTGCCTAAATCCTTTGAAACAACTCATTTTATAAAAGATAACATTAATTATTAACATACTAGAGACGAATCTAATTCTCTATATGATTTTAATTTAAAACCGACAATATGGAAGGTGGGTCCCAAAAGAAAACTGATCATCAGAATCTACAATCGAAAATTGTGTATTGACACAACCAAAGTCTGCGATGCAGACTTTGGTTGTGTTGTCGACTTATTTACGACGTATCAGCGATAAATGAGTCGCCGGTCTTCACTCACTAATGAAAACATAATAAGTACTAATTCACACTAAAATATATTACTTCAATAACTATCCTTGGTAACGACTCGAAAAAATTTGAAACATTAGTTTTGTTGTAAAATTACTCAGAATACTCACGGAATACTAAGCGTGAGCGGTAACTGTGTTTCGCAGAGTGAGTGAGGATATCGGAGGCCCTTAAAAGTGCCGGTTAAGCGGCGTAAAAAACCGGCTACACAACCAATGCGCGGAATGTGGTGCGGTTGTCCATGGGCAGCGTTGTTCTCTTACCATATAGGAGACCTACCTACTTCGTTGTCCGCTATAGCATAAAAAACCGCCTGCTCATTCAAATACATATTATACATTTCTTATTGTATATGTATTTATTTGTTATATTTACATTGCACCCTCAAGTACACAGATTGACTTGTAGATTCGCCCATCTGGTTCGCCGCCCTGCACGAATACAAGCCAATATCTTGCCTTGTCACCCGCTGTAATACCAAAGACTTGGTGCTGATGAATACGCCAGAAGACATGTTCTGGCTGACTTGCTCATCCTAGAGAGAAAAATAAAAGTGTAAGAAATTTAATAGTATAGAGGACAAATGGCAACACTCCTTGCAGGTAAGAGATCACCGCCGCCAACACAACCACGCCAATTTTTTCCGGACCGGGATTCAAACCCGATATTAATAGAATTTCGATATTATTATACAGTTATTAATATTTAAAAACTTAAAATATTTTACATTTTAAACAGCGCATCGTACAGTTAAAAATATTAGCGTAGAAATTTGTAAAAATTACGTAACAAGGTAACTTAAATGAAGAGCTGTTAAGAGATGGAACATTTTAAAATAAAATATTAAAAGTGGCCAGTGAAAATGCGACGTGCTACTTTCGTAGCAACTTCTGATTAATTAGTGGATTTTTATTCGGTATAAGGGCCTTATAAATAACGTAGGTACTACATCTCCAATTATTTAGTTGGATCTTATTAAGGGCGTACTAGGCCCTCTTTGTGTACTTAACGTTTATCATGACTACCTAGGAATAGAAATGAATTTGAATCTTTATCCTATGTTGTCCAATACAAATCCTAAATCAACCTTAATTCATTAAGTAATATATTTCAATTATTGTTTATATGTCTTTATATTTTGTTATTTCACAAACAAAGGGCAGGGATCGTATATATTGTATTACCAGTGAAGGTATAAACGTCCTTCAGTCCCTATTAAAATGAAAATTAAATAATAAATGTTAACTCACTCACGTTATGGTACCATGAGATGCGGTGCTCTTTAGGATTGGACTTTATGTTGCACTCAAAGTATACGTCGTCGCCTTCCTTTATGTCGTTCGGGTTGAGGGTGCTGCCCAGGGACATCGTAACGACCGGCCTGTCTGTGAAAAGTACCCTACGTAACCCACATAAAGCTCAAAATACATAGCAGTCTATATTGCAACTGCTCACTGCAATTTCCCAAAAGTTCTCGAATTGAGTTGTATGAAATCGAGGTGTTTATTTCATATTCATGCGTTAAGATCACAGAGACGTGCAAGCCAATTGAGACCTTAAAACCGTGGCGTGGAATTCACTTTGGAACAAACAACACGTCTAGATTTGATAAGAAAATCGAGGATATTTAGATAAAAGTCGGAAAATTAGTTTTTCTATCTGAAAGATCTCACGTAGTCGAATCGTTGTTTTGCTACATTACGTTTATTTTATGTTGATTCGTTTTATTTATATCTAGAACGGATTTTGCATTTAATGTTATCCTTTCTAGATCTTCTAAAGAAGCTATTAACTGTTATTTTTAATAGAGCAAGGGGCAACACAAAACTACTATGAACTATATAACAAAAAATTGTAAAATTTACTAACTCTAAAATATTTTTATACGTACAATTTACTATTAGTTATTAAAGTAAGTGTGTTATTCGTTTTATTTGGCAAAGATGCTTCATTTACAACCTATACAGTCTTACTACTTATCTACCTTAGCTAATATTTTTGTTGAGATTTTATTATAATAACAGACTGAAAAAGGTTGAAATTGGATAAACATAGCATTTTTATGTACGTAGAATATATTAATTGAATAAAAAACACAAAAATTTAAAACCGTAATATGATTTCAGTTAAATAAAGTTCATTGGTAGCCAGTAATGTTTTTATTATATAGTAAGCAATAGAAAAGGCGGGTCTCTTCTTTGGTAATTGATCATGGCCACCCATGGACATGCACTCCACAATCTAAGTTTTGATTGTGTTGCCGGCTTATACGTCGCTTAAGTGGTATAATTTCTCGGGCCTCCGACATCACTCACTCGATATAATTTTTTATGGTATAGCGTACAACGGAGTAAGCCGGTCTCCAATATGGTAAGAAAATATCTTCACCCATGGGTGACCGGGAAAATCGAGCCAAAATCGACGTTTTGTTTGTGTCGCCTTTTTACACCGCTTAAGCTGTGTAATTACACGGGTCTCCAATATCTTCACTCATTCGGCGAAATATACAGTACAATTACTGTTTCACGCTGGATTTCTGTGAGACTTCAGTAAAGATATCCCATGGGTAAGACAGTGTTAAGACCTTCGCCTGATCTCTGCCAAACACTTTTAAATGCCGAATAAATTATAAAATTTTATTTACACTGGGGTTTGATTCCCAAGTCACTAACTTTAAGGAAGCTTGCAAGACCGCTTAGTCACTTTATAAAAGAACTGTACTTACAGACAATACTCAGTTTAAATGAATCTTCTGACGCAACCCTGAGTATTGGGTTATCAGCACGACACCTTATAGTGGTGCCGTCGTCTTCTGGTTGGGGCAACATTGTTAGCTTACTGACTGTAGATGTGTCGTTAATGTTCTCGCTGTGCTGTAGAGATTATATTTCAAATATTATTAAAATAAAAATATTATACCTTTTTAAATAAATTATTGTTTAACTAGTTTTAAATAGTCAGTCATCTTTATAATGTGAAGAAACCACAACACAAAGCTGCGTATAATAATGACCCATTAATTTGTTCATGTTTTAATTATTATAATTTATCTTTTCAAACAATGGCTTCTGCTTGTTACGTGCTCTTTTATGATATAGCGGACAACGGAGTAGGTGGGTCTCCTATATGGTAAGAGAACACCGCCACCTATTAATCGCGACATAGTCCGTGCATTGGTTGTGTTGCTGGCTTTTTATGCCATTCAAAGGCTTTTTATGCAATTTCAAGGGCCTCCGATATCCTCACCCACTAAGCGAAACAATAGAAGCACCGTTTCAACTACAACTACCATTTCTCGTTGAGTATTCTGTGTGCCCATGGTATCACTACGGACGAACCTGTCCTATTAGCGCGTACGCATATATTTCAGCATGGATCTCCCATGGGTGTAAGATATATATCTTATTATGTTATTATAATTTTAAAAGTAAGTTGTAATATGGATTTATTCTAAAAATGTATATACATACTTACATGCTCCTTAGAAGTTCTAACTACCTAAAAAATACATATAGGATTTACCCTTTTTGGGGTTTGCCTCAGTGCAGAGTGAAAGGCTTTATTTTGCATACAGCCTTCACAGGCATAGCTTGTTTTATTATATTTCTAAAAATCCGTTTATTTCTGCAGCTTTTACAATTTGTATTTTATTTCGTACAAAACAGTTAATATTTTTCGATACATTTTACAGTTCGATACAATTTAATAAAAACATTTCCATTTAAAAAATGTTGTTTCTATGTTTATATGAAAAAAATAATAATTTTAAAACAAAACACAAACATTTATACACGTGTAAAAAACATTTATATAATGCACCCGTGGGAGAGCACAGCGCACTAATTGGGCCAGCTCGTCCGAAGTGATACCACGGGCTCACAGAATACTCAGCGTGAAACGGAACTTGTTTTGTGTTTCGCAGAGTGACGGAGAAAATCGGTGGCCCTTAAAAATTCCGCTTAAGTGGCGTAAAAAGCCGGCAATACCTTCAATGCGCGGATTGTGGCGCGGTTGTCCATGGGCGGCGGTGTTCTCTTACCATACCCATACAGACCCACCTGCTCCGTAGTCAGTATACTATAAAAAATACGTATACAAACACTTATATAGGTTACTAAACACTTCGATGCAAACCTTTCCTCTTGTGTATTTCCTGTTCTCTCTAAACCAGGTCACCTGGGCTGGTGGTCTACTGCCATGTGTAACGCAGATGAAGGTAACTTCAGAGTCTGCTGATAGTTGACCTGGCTTCTCAATTATTGAAACTGATGTCGGTCGCACTACACATAAGTTTGCAATTAGAAACTAACACTTTACTCGAACTACACATAAGTTTTAGACACTAGTGAATTTTCAGAAGTAGGTCAATAGGTACAAAGAGCACTAAACGCGCGAACTAAATACCTGTAAGGTCTGTCTAACAGAGCTATTGATTCTCTCACTAGCTATAGTAGCAGACAGTATATTTAAGAATCTTGTAAAAAATACTTTATTGAATAAAGCTTATTTAAACGTAAACCCATACACAGAAGACAAAAATGCATGGAAACTTCTGCACAAGCACCAACTGGTGCCTTTTAAACTTGCAAACATAAATAAACCAACTATTGTAAATTTGGTGATAATAAATTAAACCCTATGAGTTTCTTATTGGTTTACTTTAATTTGACTTGCAAAACTTCCCCCTTATGGGTCTATTTGAATAAATGCATTTTGAGTTAGAGTTTTGAGTTTATCAATAACCGTTGTTACTATAATAATATCATTTTACAGTATGTTATTATTAATTAATTATCTATGGCTACTAAGTATACACGCTTTTATCTTATAGGAAGATCTCTTTGTTTAAATTTTGAAGCTGACGAATTATAAATATGTCAATTTCATTTCATGTCTGTTACGGTTAAATATATAAACGTCAGTTTTTGTTTAGAGCATTAACTGTGTGTTTATTAAACCTCAACCCCTTTCTTTACAAAAATACTAATATAACTTACTCTAATAAATGTCCAAACTCTATATATTTTTATATTTTAAAGTGTTAAACAGACAGGCTATTAAATATTAAATCTGTCCATTTACAGAATATAAGTACAATTCCTTTTGGTTATATGCGTAATTAATTATTATATACGCGATTTCAAATGTACACTAGGGAAAGATACTACTTATTTAAGAGAAATATAGTACCTACATACAATTCCATATTGACGTTATTGACCAAAAGCAAGGCTATTTAACCGAAAATTTCATGGGATTCAAAATCCCAAAATAAATTAAATGTTAGAGAAGTAAGCTTCTTAGCCAAGAGAGCGGAAAATAATATACACGAGGAAACATAAAAAGCTTTCAAAACATCGGTAAACTCCCAGCTATTTGGGTAATTCATAACAAAAACTCAACTAGAAGCTGCTACATAAGAAACATATTTGAATATTAAAACTAATAGTGATAAACATGATTATTTATTAAAACTGCAGTTTTAGTAAATAATCACCATTACTCTTTACTTCAAAGAGACATTATTATAATTAAAACTCGATAGAGTCATTCTTCGAAAGAGAACTGATTTTCTCATTAAAATTCACTAAATTGACTACACTAAAATATAGCTTAAGTAAATTTCAATTTACTATTCAATTTATATTTAAACTTATTTTCTCGATAAAATAATTTCATACAAATTAATTGAATAAATTTTTCACTTACAGTTCATTTCTATTCGGGCAGTACGTTCGTGCGGGCTCAGAAGAGCTGTATTCGTTGCCTGGCAACGGACAGTGCTATTCAGCCAGTTTCTCTCGGCACCACTGATGCTGATCTTGCTGATGATAACCTTACCATCTTTCTTGAGGATGGTGTGGTCTTCTACTGGCATATTGTTGATAAGCCAAGATAGAGTAGGCTGAGGTCGACCTGATAATTTAGGGAATTAAGTCAAAAATTTGATAAGTCATTTATGCCTATCAACAGAAATATTTTTTTGTTTAACCGTATTTCGGCACTATACTCAGCAATCTAAACCACTATGCTATGAATACAATAAAATATTTTTATGTCGGCAGCAGGCCTATGATGAGATCACCACTTTATGTATAACTACGTTATATTCCGCACTTCGGTTGTGACGCCGACTTTTTACGCCGCTTGAGCGATTTAACTTATTGGGCTTCATACCTTCGATATCCTACTCACTCAGTGAAATACAGTATAAGTACTGTTTCACACTGGTTCACAAAATACCTTTATATATTTTGATATCCAATACATCCTGAATGAAGAAAATATATTTTATTGTATATTTATATTTGCTTTCATATTACATAGTAAATACTAAAGAAAGAAACCGTACTTCCAAAGTCACATAAGTTATATGTTGTTATATTATCATAAATGTCAAAGTTTGAAATTATTATATGTACTCATATAAAGGGGATATTTTGACTCTACTAAGCCACGGCATGACTGTAACTACCTTGATAGTGTATAAAAAGACAATGTATAAAAGCATTCGTTTATATTCCGTGTGAAATTTGTAATAATTTACGATTCCTATGCAACATCAATAACAGAATCGGCAATCTCTTTGAATAAAGTATTAAACTCGTGAACGTGCTGCGTGAAAGATCAGTATTCAGTTAAAAGTTGGGCACTTCTCATAACGAGACCGTATATTGGATCGGCACCACGCCCCAATTTTAACTTTTGCCAGTACTCACTTTTATCGTTTCCTTTTTATCATACAGCGGATGGCAGGTCTCCTAATGTTAATGTAACTAAACTCTCCAATCCGCTCTTTTTGTGTCTCGATGTGTGGCCGTCTTTTTACAACGCTTAAGCGGTATTACTTAATTGGCCTTTTCTTACCTAACTTAGTGAAATAGTACAAATTCTTTGCTACACTGGTATTCTCTGAGCCTATCATATCACTCGCTACACAAACACGCTAAATTAGTGCGTCAATATCTTTCACCATCGCTTTTCCATAAGTTTAAAAGTATTCGGACACTCGGCAAGTTACTCCTAGTACTTTCAAAGTCCATATAAATTTACAAATTAAGTTATAAAATATAAATGCATTTCATACCGGGGATCAAACCCAAGATCCATGGCGTCCCGATAATTTACAAGACTAATAGCTTTTTAATGACCACTATTTGGAAGTAACACCAAAATACCTTACTATACAGTGTAATGTTGGTTACTTTGAACGTAGCAATGATTACATTCTGAACGATTAGATAATTAGCGATTTTAGAAGCAGAATAATAAATTAAACTACGTCTTAAATCTGTCACAGAAAGTTAATTAAATAGCGATTTGAATAAATGTAATACAGTAAAAAAATTTAAGAAACCTGTAGCTGACAATTTTACAATATTTTACCATGTTGCAAAACTTATCCCATATTGTGCTTTCTTTAATGCCTTCATTATCACGTATAACTGAACTGGGACTAGTTTACGGATTTTAATCCAGATAAATCTATTTTTTAATTTATTACAATTAATATTATAACTAAATTTTGATTCAACATCATCAGCCTATCAAGTCCACTGCTAGACATAGGCCTCCCCCAAAAGGAAGTATTTAATGTTGTTTATGGTATGAATATACCATTAGTACTTTTTAATAACATTTATAAAATATTGCCTATTTTTTTAGTAAAATAAATAAGTATGCATTATTTTTAAGTGTTATGATATTATATTGTTATATAATATATTTTTAAGACGACTCAACAAATCCGTCAAAACAAAAAGATAAGAGCGATCTTTGTTCCCGGGGCTTTTGGACAATAGTGGGAATAACCTTGGAACGAGATTTCTGTAAGCCTTTTGTTAGAAAAATCTTGCCGAACTCCATTGAGATATCATCAAAAGAAATAAGCTTAGCATTTCCTCTGGGTTAACACAAGTTGTAGTTTCAGAGATGCTATTTTAATAACGTTTATAAAAAAACTTTAACAAAGCTATTTCACGTATTATGATTTACTAATAACATCTTATATTCTTAGTTTATAGATTGTTTATAAATATACTCAGTTCGGGTAACAACTAAGAAACTAATTTTTTTTATTATTACTATTACCATTTAAGTAAGATATAGAGACATCTACTTAAGTTTAATTTAGATTTTACACAATATTAATGCAAAAATGACTTTCAATCCAACCATCAACCATACAAAATCAAGATCAATGAGTTCCTTAGCTATCATAAGATTGATTCTCATCAAAACTTTAAAATACATATATGTATATAAATCATTTTTTGTCTGCAGTAAAGCATTAAGAAAAAGTTAACTCACTGAGTGCAGTTTCATGCAATTTTAAAAATAGAATATATTTTGTCTCAATTTATTCCAATATTTTTTCATTGCTAATTTTTTTTTAGCAAACAGTTATGATTTTCTGTTAGTTTGAGAAGAATCCAACTGATGGCGGTAAGGTAATTTTTGGATTGCATCAAGTATGTATCCAGAATATATATACCTACGAAGTTCACCTAGTCCTCTAATAATAAATGTATATAAACGTCTCAAGAGGAAAATATGGAAACGTTTTCACGTCACAAAATTTGGAAAAATATATATTTTTTTTATATTATAGCGGACAACGGAGCAGGTGGGTGTCCTATATGGTAATAGAACACCGTGCCACATTACGCACATTGGTTGTGTCGCCGCCTATTTACGCCACTTAAGAAGAACTTTTAAGGGTCTTCGATATCCTCACTCACTAAGGAAAACACAGTACAATTACCGTTTCACGTTGAGCATTCTGTGAGCGCGTGGTATCACTTCGCCGGCCCATTTAGTACGTCCATACATGCTTCAGCATGACACTCCCACGGGTGAAGTGAAGTAGATATAATCATCAGCAAACAGAGACAATAATGTGTTCCTAAATGTATACATTTAATACACTGCGTAGCAGCTTCAGCGAGATTAATTTGAAAATATTCAAAACTTTGGCCGGTTAACCAGAGCTCCGAGTCTATAAGGGATATTTACGTCATTTCGTTAAATTTTACAGCAGCGTCGGCAGTTTGCGGTCCCCTAACGAAACATACGAAATAACTTATTATTGCTACAATCTAAAATATTGCGATTTAGCGTTTTCGGTTTAATTAAAATGGTCGCTCTAAAAACGTTTACAAGCAAAAATTATAAATTCAGTGATATTCGTATCGTTTCGAAGTTCATGTTTTGCATTTGTAATAAGTGATTAATTAACTTGACATTCTTGATTATAGAGTACAGAATCTAGAGTTTCTAGAGAATATAAATATAAATTTATATAAATAATAGAAATATAAATTTAAGTTTCAGTAATATTTGTATCAATTAGAAAATTTGTATAATTTAAAAAGATATATAATTTCAATTATATTTTTTTAATTTTACTCAGTGTGAAACGATATATGAATTATGTTTTATTGACTGATTGAGGATATTGGAGGCCCTTGAAATTTTACCACTTAAGCGGCATAAAAAGCCGGAAACACAAAAATGCGCGGATTTTGGTTGTCAATACGTGCAATTGTCCATGCGTGGCGGTGTTCTCTTGCCATATAGAAGACCCACTTGCTCCGTTGTCCGCTATACCACAAAAAATCAGAATTATGAATATTAGACTAATAGTAGTATAGAATATAGAAATTCTAGTTCTGAAATGATTGACAAGAAATTTTATCAGATACTAGCAGATATGTTAATGTCTGAGCTTCAATTTTAATTGTGCATTTTAATATGAAGAAATAATTTTGTGTAATATAAAGCTATATTGAACGTAGCAGTTTCATTCTATAGAGCCGATATAAAACGTATATCTTTTATTCATCACAGGAAAAAACTCATAACGCAAGTCCGAAACCGTGCGACAAAATATTTCTCATCTCGAATTTAAACTTCCGAACTATGTACAAAGTTTTGAAGCACTTAATTCAGTTTATTTTTATACTGCACTTGTTCAAATTCAAATTTATAACAAACTTACATTTAATATATTAATATTATTATATTTATATGTATTCTATTTAACATATTATAAATTAAAACACATGTTTTTATCTTATTATATAGTATAAAAATGCAATGAGGTATAAGATAGATTAATATAAAACTTACATAAACAAAATCTTGTAGTCTAGGATTCGTAATTCCGTAAACTAGCTACGCTCTTGTTACAATTTTCTATTAAAATGCCTTACAAGAGAGTATAATAATGAGAGTAAAACACAAAAGCTGGAAAATCTGAATTTTATTGGATTTAATTTAATTGGCTAACATGACTTTTTCATAGACCTTTTTATTTGAATAATTTTTATGTTGTATTTGTATGTTGATGTATTTATTAAAAGATAATTTATATAATAATATATATAAACTGTTCATTTTGAAAAATAATTTTAAGAGCCTCGTGGCTGAGCAGTCTTTGAAGCTACTATGAAGTCAGGAGTTCAAAGCCCGACTAAAAATTTAAATAATAAAAAAAATAATTTTATTCGTAATTTATTCGGTCTTTGGAAGCGACAGTGGCCGTGTGCGTGTCGCAACACTGTCTTCTCTGTCAACTCTGTCACTGCACATGGGATAGCCATGTTGAAGAATACGCTGACGCACTAATTGTGCTGGTCGTGTGAAGTGATACCACCAACTACAGAATATCAACGTGAAACAGTACTCGAACTGTGCTTTGCTGACTGAGAAGACCCGTGAAATACTACTCATGTGGAATTAAAAGTCGGCCACACAACTAAAGCGTGGATTACGGCGCGAGTTGTACACGGGCGAGTAGTCTCTTGCCATAGCGAAAACCCGCTCCATTGCGTGCTATACAATAAAAAAGTTGATCGTTATTGAATAAAATGTATGTTATCAAGGCTGTGCGCATGTACAGCGAAGAACATTTCTGAAGATTGATTAATGGTCTTAATTTATTTTAATTTAATTGTATAATTACATGTTGCTACTGTTAATATTAATCTATCTTGTGTAAACTTGTAATTGGACTTCTCTTGCTTTAATTGTTATACTGTTCATCTATGCTAGCTGTAAGTTTGCCATAGATTTCACAATAAAATAAATAAGCTTTGAACATTCCAGATATCATCCTGAACACTACAAAGTAGAGATGTCGTAGTAATCAATTTCCCGTCTCAACTGTTATTTTTCATAGAGAATTGAGATTTCCTTCCATCAATGCTTACGTAAACATTATTTGGCAAATCAATGTGTTTAAGGCTCAAATTCGCCGCCAACGTTTTGATAAATGCTTTCAGTTGTAACAGAAGTGCCATTTGTAACGGTAATAGTTTGTTTCTACCTATTTCCGCTTCTATTTCAACTTCAAGTATACCTATTGTCCTGTCTGTTTGAGCGATATCATATTCTTCCCAACTCATACGTATAATTCGCGACGCTGTATTTATCGCAATAAAGTTTTGATTCGTTAGAAACGTTTTTTTTACCGTTTGATTGATGTTATTGTTTCTTTAGGATTATGAATTCGGGGAAAAGAAAAAGGAAATGGACTGTAAAATTATTTAAATGTTTCCTTACTTAATGTAATGATAATAACTTTGACGTTCGTTCCGTCTCTGTCGTAAATAAATTTATCATTTCCGAATGTTTCTGCTTATCATGGCTTCCAGGAAAAATTATATACATAATGTATTTTGAATTTAAAATAAGTAACTACTTGGAATAATTTATCTATATATGTGTATATATATATATATTAAATATTTTATATAATTATATATATAATTTTTGTAGTAAATTTATAAATCAAGAACGGGATCACCTATCAAAACCAAATGTTTAGGCTTTGTTTGGACTATGTAGATGGTTGACGTTAGTTTGCACAAAATCGGTAGAGCAGTTTCAATCCAATAAATAGCGGATCATTTTGTTAATGGTGATTTTGCTGCCAAATTAAAACTTTTTATATGTAGCGAAGCAAGTGCCGGGTCGCCAGTAAATTATGAAAGTAAAACATTATCAGTTACTCGATACCCTACTTTTGCCCTTCCCCCCCATCGTTTGGCGATATTAAAATATAAGGCATGAAATTCCACTAAGAAAACGCACCTTTTTATAAATCTGCAGTCTATGTCATGGTTCGCAGAAAATAATGTGGAGCTGCTAGACTGGCCTACCAAGACTATAGAATCTACGGGTTATTAAAGCGCAGAAAAATGCGTTACACAAAAACACCAGAAGACCTAAAGCACCACTTTCAGGAAGAATGGGGACGATTAAACAACTGCAAGTGTCTGGTACTTTACCATAACGAATTTCTGCTGTAAACGCTAAAACCTACTGCTTATGATACTAAATATTGATTAAAATGTTAACTTTTCAAAACTACATTTAAATTTTTATTTTTTTCAATTTAATTTCTTCCTGTAACTCTACTGATAGTGTAGATGCTTAATGCATTTAAGCAAGGTACAAAAAATAATGCCATAAATAATTGAATCAATTGAATTCAAATGGTGTATAGTTTAAACTTAACCCAACTTTATTCTCATCAAGTGATATAATTATTAATGTAACATTAAATTATTATTCTGACTATATTCTTAATTTTTATTTTTTTAAAATTAATTTCCTTAAAACATTAATACAAAAATAATATTTTTCATAAATTGTTGTGTGTGTAAAGGCTATAAAATTTAGATCTTAGAGTGTTCTTAAATAGTCTGTAAGTTTAGTTTCTAAGATAGTGACAGTGGCCGGATGAGTAAGCAAAGAACGTAAATTACGAATTCAATTTTGTTTGGACCGAGGCTCGAATTCAGTACCGATGTCTTCACGTTAGCTTACACGAAGCTCGGCCATGAGGCTCTAATAATATATTTATAAATAGATCTTTGACTTACCACCTCGTAATTCGCAGAGTAGAGTGAAATTACCACCTTCTTCCAATGGGCCAATCATGCCAGCTACATCACGACCTGCCTCATCATACAACAGCAACTGGTGAGGTGGAACTATAAAATATTTATAAATACAGAAATCACAAATTTGACATATGTAACAAGCGATTTTATATATTTTTTAAAAATAAATGTTCTCTTATATAGCGAAACTATAATACGAATTGGCAATTTTTTTTAAATCTAATTTACAAGTCTTGTATCACAGTCTTTATAGTTAAATTTAGAATATAGATCAATTAAAAGCACTCACCGATAACATTGAGACGTATTTGAAAATTTCGTGTTGGAGAATTCTTGAAATCGACTCTACACCTGTATATCCCTTCATCGTCCAGCTGAATGGCTTCTACTGTTAAAGACGAGGGCCTGGACATCGTCATGAAGTAGGCTCGCTTCCCGAAGGCCAACGGGTCACTCCAATGTAACGCTTTGTTGAAGCTGCGACCTCGCACATCGAAGCTGTAAAAATACATAGATTTTGTGGATCATGAAAAAATCTTTGAAAATTTAATCATATATTGCCATTTCTTACAAAAATGACACTGTTTCAGTATTTAATTATTTTTTTTATATAGAAAACGGGAGGCAAACGATCCAGATGCTCTTCTATGCTAAGTGGTCCACCGCCCATGGGCCCATCGACATTCTTAAGTCAATCTGAGCTACGAGTGCGTTGTTAACTTTTTGCTTTTATATATTAATAAATTGGTGTACAAAACTATGTTTTGTATAGCCTTTTAAACAATATTAATATACCTTAGTATCTCGTTAGTAAAATATTAGTCTACAACAAAGCGAGTGAATTTTCCAGAATCATTGCAATGAATAAATAATATGGCTTGACGCCAATTATAGCTTTGGTAATTTGAAAATTCAATTCATCGCTATATCTGAGCAACGCTTTTTACTTTTTCCAAGCGAATCGCAACAGAATCGTATTTCCAAGCTGAAAGAACAGCTTATCTAATGCCCCCTTTATCAGACTACAGAGCCCACGTCGTTACGGCAACGGGGACGGACTAAACTTTTTGAAGACTATGCAAGCTGTAAAACCTACTGGTAATTTAGCTTTAGTATTACTTAATTTATCATTAATTTTATTAAATTATATTTATATGAAATATTTACTCTTATTAATTATTATTATTTATTCCATTAATTATTTTAAAAATTACTTAAAATATAATTTAAAAAGTCTAAATCTTTTAAGTAAATAATTTAAAACAATATTTGAGAGCCTCGTAGCTAAGTGGTTAAATAAGCTAATAATAAATAATGAAGCGAGAGGTATCGGGTTCAAATCAGTCCGCACAATTATAAATTATAATAATTTATAATTTATTGGGTACTTGGAAGGACTTGACAGTGGCCAGCTTTAATTTGGTCAGTTCGTCCGAACGGTACATCTACTGTGTTTCGCTGAGTGAGTGCAGATATCGGAGACGCCGGTAACACAACCAATGCGCAGACTGTGACACTGGTGCTCTCTTACCATATACGAGACCCATCTTCTCCGTTGTCCGATATACCATATTAATAAGAATTAACCATACAATCAAAGATATCGTTCAAGAACTTACATTTTAACCTTATAACATATAGCACTTTAGAGCTTTGTGAGACCAAAATCCGTTCTCTTGTTATCACAGCACACTCCCATATCGAAGCCGATTTGCGATAATCCCACACATTAATATCCGAATCGGAATGGAAGTGCAAATGTGAAGTTGCCTCGTTAGATTATTGCCAATATTACCTGCGATCTGTTTAAGCCTTACCGCGAAATGGAAATGATGTATGTAAGTTTCATACTTAAAAGGCCGGCAACGCACTCGCAGCAAAGCCGAGGTTGTCCATGGGTGTAGGACCACCTATACTAGATGAGCCTCTAGGATTGTTTCCTTCCCGTTACTCATAAAAAAATTAAAATACTAAGAATATTTTAAATCTATTTAGTACAGAACACTCAGCATATAATCTTAGTTGTACTTGAAACTGTACTTCAGCTGTGTTTCGCTGAGTGAGTGAAAAATCACCGACTAAATAAAATAGATTTTGTGTTACAAATAAAAATGTTTGGGCGTTCATTATCTCAAGCCACCTTTGTTAACCCTTGATACTTGTTCGTTATAAGCGAAGCGAGGTTGAGGTATCGTGCGGTTTATCCCAAAGCTTTGCACGGGTCTATGACACCCCAATCTATTCCTCAGAGCTGAAATAGCATACTCAATTCACGTTCGAACTGTGGATGTTTATCTTGAAATTAGACACGAAAGCCTGTATGGGCGTCAAATGTAACAGATACGAGTGAAATTGGAGACTTCAAAATCCCGATATGTTGGTTAAGATTTTCATACCTATCAACAGAAATAACATCATGTTAGCTCTATTCACTTAGGAAATAGAATAGCGATATTTTTGAACAAACTTATTTTTATCATGGAGGTTAAATAGTTAATTTTTTAGTTAGTTAATTTAGCAAGACCTAAAACATTATATTTATGTATTATATATTTATTGAGTTATATAAGTTTTTTTTAACTTTTACTATAACAAAACAAAATGTATTCAAATCTGAGTGCTTTTTTTGGCCAGACTAACGGACTTACGCTGTATCTTGCATAAAATGTGATAAACTTTATTTTTCAACTTACAAATAGTTTTTAATTTATTTCTTTTTTATGTTAAAGCGAACGGAGCAGGTGGGTCTCCTATAAGAAATCCCCATCGCAATGGACAATCGCGCCACATTCCGCGCAATTGTTGTGTTGCCGGCTTTTTTAAGCGGAATTTTTAACGGCCTCCGATATCCCCAATCGATCTGTGAAATACAGTACAAGTATCGTTTAAAAATTTCGTTTACTAAGTATTTGGTATTTGATTCTATTTGTATAAAGTGTAATAAGCTTCTGTGAATTCAGTACTTCGATATGCTAAAGCTATAACCTAAAGCTAGTATTTCGAACAAATTTAACTCAACGGATTAGTTTATGTTAACTATCAAGAAATAAGGCCAGTACAAGTAAACGTAGTACGAGAGAGCAAAGTGATTCGTCTTGCAAGCTCCTCTCATTAAGTGTGATAAAACGGTCTAGAATCTAGGCTATATGTGCACATAATTACTGTACGTAGGAACCTATGAGATTAGCTTGACTGGCGCTAAAGTGTGCGCTTAGGCGCTTAATTGGCTGCCATTAATTTGCGATTTTCGATATGTTCTGTTTCTAAAGAACATTTCTTATTTAGGTACTATCCAGTTAGTTACTACTTAGTTATAAGTTTTTTTTTATTCTATAGAGAAAAACGGAGCAGGTGGGGTCCTTTGTATGATGCGAACACCGCCGCCCATGAACAATCGCGCCGCAGTCCACGCATTGGTTTTGTTGCCGGCGTTTTACGCCGCTTAAGCAGCACTTTTTACTCACTCTGCAAAACACAATACAAGTACCTTTTCACGTTGAGTATTATATGAGCCCGTGCTATGCCTTCGAACGAGCCGGCCCAATTACTGCGTCAGCATATGCTTCAGCATGGCTCTCCCACGGGTAAAAGTATATAGTTATTATAATTAATAAAGCTTATTTAAACATTGATCAATGCATAGAAGACAGAGATACATGGAAACTTCTACACAGCACCAACTGGTGCCTTTTAAACTTGCCAATAGCTTATAAATAAACTACCTATTGTAAATTTAGCAATTAAAAAAATTAAACCCTATGAGTTTCTTGTTGGTTTTTCTCGTAGAAGTATATCTTCCGAACCAATGGTAGCTTTACTAATAATTGTAAATCGACTAGCAAAAATAAGTGTTACATAACTTGCATTGCTTCTAAATTGGAAATTACTTTGGATCGAAAGTTTTTGGTTTACATCATATTGTAAGGATTATTCATTAAAACTTAGAATGTAACACTTAAAAAGCTATGCCATTTATTTGCTATTGTCTTTAAAAACTTTACAATGTTTTCCTACAATATTTTGATAAGTATATAAAAAGTGGAAAACAGATAGCGGGCTTACAAATCCATTGTTGTGGTCACGATTGCAACATTTCATTAGCTTTGCCGTTACAAAGAAAATCTAGACATCAGTTTTGAAATTAATGCAATTATTGCATCACAAAAGCCGACTAGTTGAAGTCAAATGAATAATTGAGGGAAGACAAACAGAAAGTAGTGAGCTCGCGAACGACTCTGTATTTGCGAAACGCTTCATTACATGACGCAATACAATTTCTAAGCCGCGTTCAGACGACACTGTATCCACCATTTTATCCTGTAGAACCTTTCTTATCTTACGTAACTCTATTTGGAGGAAGGTAAAACATTAAGATGCCTTACAAGGGTATGGAGGGTTGCATATTGTAATATCGTTTCTTTTTTTAAATACAATATTGCGAATTTAAAGTCAATTTATGGGTAAAACTTGGGTGTAACGTAACGTTTAGGTAAGTGAGAGTACAAAAAAGAGTAACGGCGCGTTACTTGGACGGAAGGTGTGGTCGAAAATTTTTCCAAAATTGCGTTACGTAATACTTGTACAATTCTTATTGAATATGTTATGGTAATAGGTAAAAATACTAATTATATACTGAAAATAAATTAGTATTTATTCATTTACATTTTGCCACGCTTAATTTCTTAAGTCGCATTTTGTCACGCTTAAGTCTATGAACGAAATGTGAAATCATTTTGATTGTTAAAAATGATGTTAAAATTATTGAAAAATTAATTTATTGAGAAATAAATAAAAATTTCGTTTGTTTTAACCCTATTGTGAACCAAAGACATGTAAGATATTTCAATATGTTTGAAAAATCCCTTTTCACAAAGCAACAACTAGTTTATTCGTTTATAATTAATAGAAAACATATAAGTTCTTTGGGGGAGGCCTATGTCCAGCAGTGGACTTGAATAGGTTGATGATGATGATGATACAAGTTCTTATATGATTTTAAACCTTTATATGTAGGTATAAAACAACAACTTACTGTGTTATTAAAGAATGTTTTGTATCTTAATAAATGTTTACATAACAGCTATAAGCACTCGAAAGTTATATGGAAACACACGGTTAAAACTGAACCACGGATTAGGCGTGAGATATTAATTAAAATGGTATAAAGTTAGTAAGTTTTGGCTGCAGCTACATGCACTCATGCCAACTGCGCTCATTATGAAATTAAAACCATTTAATCTAATAAGCTTATTGTGTCATTTCAGGCTTCATGCGCTTTAAATATAATATTTAAATGTGTTAGTCACGTATTTAATTGATACAGAGTTTGATTCTTGGAAAACAATTTTTAGTTTAAAATGTAAAGGGATCTGTTTTCTATCTCTAATAAATTCACATTCACAAGGGGACATAGATTTGTTTAATAGGAAACTTCTGGGAAGTTAAATTTTGTTATTACGAGATGTATCTTTACGTGGAATTGAGGTTATTTATTTGTTTTTAATACTGTTAACATACGCATTACATGAAAGATACCGCTGAATTTTAAGATAGTTCAAACAGTTAACGACTTATTTTATCATAACATACAATTGTTAGTATCTATTTTTTATAGTATAGGGGACGGCGGAGCAGGTGGGTCTCAGAGAACACCGCCGCCCAAGGACAACCGTGCCACGGTCCGCGAATTGGTTCACTTTCCGGTTTTATACGCCACTTAAGCGGCATTTTAAAGGGCCTCCGATATCCTCACTTGCTCTGCGAATCACAGTACAAGTACCGTTTCACGCTGATATTGTTCTAAAAACTCGTAAAAATTTCGTATTTTATTTAATGGTTATATAAAATTTGTAAAATAAGTATTGAATATATGAATTAAGAGCTGAGCTGCTTATGACTTGCTTTTATCTGTAATATCTTATTCATAGATAAAAAAAGATTAAATTCTTATATTAAATTAGAACAATTAAGCTAAACAAAAAGCAAGTCTTTGGTTGAATTAAATATAAAGGAGTTTGTGTTAAA
The DNA here is from genome assembly GCA_018230265.1 of Delias oraia. Taxonomy (NCBI): domain Eukaryota; kingdom Metazoa; phylum Arthropoda; class Insecta; order Lepidoptera; family Pieridae; genus Delias; species Delias oraia. Next base: position 8,106 of record DWCF01001442.1, on the reverse strand, counting down.
TATTGTTAAACATTAGTGTAGAATCCAGTACGACCACAGAATAATTTAATATCCTTTCATGCTTGTGGCTTGTGGCAAGACAGTGTTAATTTTAGGTAAATTGTATATAATATGTAAAGAAAATATTTTTTCTTAAATTATTTCAAATTCGGCGCACACCACGTGGTTGGTAAAGCAGTTGTGCTCACTAACTGGGCGAAGGCTGTCGAATTGTCGATGCAGCAGAGATGTGTAGCGTTCCTAATAACGAGTGAAAATAAAATAGGAAGAGGTAAATTGCTTAATACGTAGAAGATTTATCGTACAATTACAAGCAATAAAATATAATTAACAAAACAATAATTAAACTTTAATGTCGTTTTTTTACGTCTAGGTCTAATGAGTGTTCTAAATCAAATAAAACCTTTTTCTTTGAGAGAGACATTCTGATTGGGCCCGCACTCCGGTTTCCGGAGTGATACCATGGGCTCACAAAATAGTAGCATAAAATATTGTATTAATACTGTGTATTGTTAAGTTAAACTCAACTTTAGCAGCGTAAAAAGTCGGTAACACAACCTAAGCCTAGAACATTAAAACAATTTGAACATTAAATAAAGAATTTTATCGAGCAAACCGTGTAATTCTTAAAATTTTACAACTTTGACATAAAACAATGTCATTCAAACCGAGACTGTTAAGTATCTGAAACGTGGAGTTTTTTTTATAGACGCTGTATTGTTTTAAATGTTTGATACAAGCTTTTTTTATAAAAATAATTTTATATTTTAGTGATTATAATATTAATTTTACCATTAATACGTTTAAACTTCATATAAGAAAAACTATCTATGAAAATAATTAAATATATAAATCGAAAAGAAATTGTTACCATTAAAATTGAATATCGTTTAGTCAGTCGTAAAATGAGACTGTTTGGCGTAGGGCAGACGATAATTAAATAAGGTTGCCAATAGGTTATAGAACTTATAAAATTTGATAACAATATATAAAAATAGGTAAAATGGTATATTTTTTGTCTCCGGTAATTTTCTCGAATTAAGGCAGTTCACTCTTCTGTACGTTGGGATTTGTTCTTAGTGGAACAGCACTACCATTAAATATGGAGTCGTTTAAATAAACTAGATCCAGTCTTACAAATATGTATCTCAATCAATGTTAAATAGTTATTTTATCTTAGAAAATATATTAATTTATAAAACTTAATTAAACTTAAATCTATACACAGAAGAGCAAAATCCTTCCGTTACTGAATTTTTATGTTTTAAGATATTGAATACAGATCATAAAGGAAAATTAAAGCATTTATTCAAGCAGCTTTACAAAGCCCAACGTTTGACCTTGACATTACTTCAAGTCATCCATTTGCGTTGTATTTGTAAGGTCTCCCCGTGAGGCGAGGAAATCAAAGCCAATATGTATGATTGTCAATTGGCAAATGCTGGGAATGTCTTGTAAAGATAAACGATTCTAATTTATATTTGAAATTGTGCTTCAGAAGCTGACAGAGAACATAAAAGCTCCAGCAAACAGATAGACGGAATACAAAGTGTTATCGCGTAGTCTGTGCCATTCCTTGGAGCGCAACCTTCAGTCTTCTCAACAAACGATGTAACGCTTCGCTAGCAACGAATTTCACATGGTTTAAGGCATAAGGTTGTGCTCAATAGTCAAAGATTTTTATTTCTAATAATGGTTCCATTATGTACGTAAAACACTATTTATTGTTAAGTTAAAGACGATTCACGACCACGCCCAGATCCCAGGACAGTCCTGACGTACCTACGTTTATTATTTTATGCTGTGTTATTTTATATATAATATAGCATATGACATATTAATATAACATATAGAATAGCCCTTAAAGACCAAATTCCAAAAAAATCACTTTAACTTGTTAAATTAAATTTTAATAATAACAAAAGACTAATGTAGAATACTGTAATATTTATTCAAAATGAACGTTCACTTGACAATAAATTTATCTGAAACCGGAAAGTAGCGATTAGCTAATTTCACTTCTCGTCGTTCAGGATAATACTAAGCGCTTAAAGTAACAAAATACTGCTTACAAATGCTCAATTAATATTTATCTGAGAGTGATAAAAAAGATTATCTATAATATCTTCCAGGTTCTGTAAAGGCTGTAGATGAATTGAGAAACGCTTCATCTTATGACATTGAACGTAATGCAGGTAACGAACCATTGAGACACTTGTCTCGGTCGGTGCTTCGATGAAATTTCAATATCGTATGTGGATCGGCTTGCTTGAGCAGACACAGTGAATACAGCCTGTGTTTAACGTACAGATACGCGGTAACCTTCTAAGGGTATAGAAAATTGGTAAGCCTACCTAAGGGGTACAACGCCCCAATAATAATGTTTTTTTTTCATTTAGAGATAATTTTTTTAGAGATAAATCGTCTTTTAAAACAACCCACAAATTTAGGTTTAAATATATGAGGTACATTTTTTGACGCATTAATTAGAGCGATCGAATATGATACCACAATAATATGCTATCACATATTACCAGTGTGACTGTATGTCGCTGAGTGTTATATTATTATAGTGTACTGTATTTCGACGATGATCACTTACCATCTTATTGTCCTATATATTTTTTTTCGATTTTCCATCTGAAAACGCAGCAGTCCAGAAACCGTTCCAATTGTTGACAATGACAGTTTAGATACATGGCACAACATGAATTCCAAACAAAACATCCCTTTATAGTTGGCTTCTAAGAGCAGCTTACTCGAAGCCATTTAACTCTAGAAATTGCAACACTAATTGATGTTGAATGCGATCGATATCATTCGAGACGGGATTTATGTGACGTCGGCTTTTACATTGATTGGTGTCATTCACGATAGCAGGCAATTTGTATAAATCGTTTCAAAGTGACCAAAAAGATGAAAGAGATTTCGGATGTATGCGAATGCTTACGAGATCTGCGAACTACACTTCAGGCGGTTAGACAAACTTAGTTTCAACTTAGATACAACCCAGATAGAGTTATTGATGGTTTTGGAAAATTGAACTGGTATAGTGTATCATAACTAGTAATTATTATGATGTACCGAGTATTGAATTAATGAAAGACAGAAATAATTTAATATAAAACTAACCATACCTGTAAGTTAAAGAGCTTTGAACCTCAGTCTAAAAATGTATAAATTTTCTTAAGAGTTTGATAGTGGCCAGGTGGATGTCTTAACACTGTCTTATCCGTTGTAGAACCATTGCAAAGCATATTCGGAGGCAGTGATTGAGTCGGCTCGTCCAAAATTATACCACGGGCTTACATAATACCAGTGTGAAACAGTAATTGTACGTTTCGCTAAGTGAGTGAGGACATCGGGGCCCTTGAAATACTACCACAGACGCGGCATAAACAACCGACAACACATCCGAATTGTGACGTGTTTGTTTATGGGCGGCGGTGTTCTCTTAACATAAAGTAAACCTTCCTGCTCTGTGTCCAGTTATACAATAAAAACAGTAAATATAGATTAAACAAAAGACAGGTAACCACATTTATGCGAAGAATAAAAACAGTGAAATAAAAATTGATCAATATAATTTAAATCTTTTCCATTGTTAGTATAATAATTATGTTTCCATAACGGTGGTTGATTTTTCATTAATCTTATAGATTATTTCTACGACAGTAAACACTACTAAGCCTTTTATGACACAGATTCTTTTCTTAATTAAATCAGTGAGATTTCATAGAAAAACTGAAAATATTTTTACACAGAGTTTACATTTACAATTTTGATTTTTATTAAATTCTATCGATCTATGCGACTGTTGCTATTGGATTTGCTTTTATACTCTGGACGTTAATAAAAATATTTTACCAGTCACCAATGCACAAAAACTTACAAAATATAAACTTTTATCTGAAAACTCGCAGGTATATATTTGTTATGTATGTAGAGTTTTTTATAGTATAGTGGATAACGGAGCACGTGGGTATCCTATATGGCAAGAGAACACCGCCGCCCGTGGACAATCGCAGGACAGTCTTTATCACTCACTTAGCGAAACACGGTACAAGTACAGTTTCACCCTGAATATTCTGATTTCTGTGAGCCCATAGTATTCGGGTAAAACATTAAGACGGTTTAACGGGTAAATCGTTTACAACTATTGGAAATCAATGAAAAACTTATAAATGTAAAATATTAATAATTATGAATTAATATATTATGTAATAGGTTCTGGTAAACCTCTTCCAACTTATAAACCTCCAAATATAAATTACAAACTATTTCAGCCCGGGAATCGAACATGGTACACCTGGAGTCTTAGTAGCTTACAAAACCGCTCGGCCACGGCTCCTTATATCATATCAGCAATAAATTCAAAACGATTTAATTAAATCAAATTTTACCCGGTTTCGATTGACGAAGCAATTTTTGTTCGCTTTGATAGTTGATACAGCACATTTGCTTCGCTGTGCGTTCAGCCTACCGCCATATTCTACTTTACTCAACGAAATAAATAGATTTTGATAATGTTATATAGGTTTAAAGTTAAAAGTGTAAAAGTAAAATCTTAAACCTTTGACGAGGAAATGTGAAGTTACAGAATATGAACAAAATATTACATTATTTATTAATATTTATTGTGACTAAATACTGCTACGTTTTGTGTTTTAACACTTCAATAAAAAGCAATTTAATGTTTACGTACCTCAAAACGTTATACGACGCCATTTCTAAGCATATTGATATATAGATAATTTATGGCATCAAAAACGATTTTTATATGCGTGTGTCATAAAAACATTCGTGCCTATCGGCTGAACATTTCATGGCATTTTCAACAATATTAAAAGCGAAACAGATTCAGATTAAATTCAGACAGATATATATATATATATATAATATGACAGATATATATATATATAATATGATACGTATGACAAAACAAGTGTTTGCTAAATTTAACAAAAATTCTATTGCATTGTACGTAATATTATGACCTTATTTAGGATTGTCTAATGTAAATATTTATGTTTTTGTCATAAAGTCTATGACGAAATTATTTTTCTTCGAAAATTTATTATTCGTTGACTAAAGTACATTTGACATAGGTAAGTTAATACCTTTAAGTTTAAGGTATATGAGAAGTAGCGTTTCTTTGCAGTAACTAAATGTTTATTTATAACTTGTAGCTAAGTTGAGAGCCGCGTAGCTAAGAGGTCTTATGAGACAACCTCAAAGCGAAAAGTATCGGATTCGATTCTCGGTCCGAATAAAAAAATTATGACTTGAAAGTTCTTGACAGTGGCCGAGCGAGTGTCTTAACACTATCACACACGTGGGAGTGCCATGCTGAAGACTATACCGATACACTAATTGAGCCGAACCGTCCACTGAGCAATATTAAACAGTATTTGTATTGTGTTTCACTGACTGAGAATAGCAAATACCGTTGAAATTAAGCCATTAAAATGGCGTCAGAAGCCAGAAAACCGATCGCCCGCTATACCATATTAAAAATTCATATCTGTTTGTGTGGATACGGTTTATTTCTTCCTCAAATTATTTAGAATTCACTGAATCGCTCAATGCATTTGCTAGAAACCAGGCTACTGCAGTTTATTGAACTTATAGAGACAAGTAAATGGTAATTAGATTAAATATACGATACATGTGGCAGTTTAACATGCTCCTCGAGAGCCGATCATTTGTCGTGCGAGTGTCGCTGGCTGTCGATAATCCATTTTGTGGATCGCTTCGTTAACCTCCATAGGGCTGCCACACATAAATTCGTTTACCTATTATATTATATTATAAAAAACTGGTAATTTATTTGTGCAACCTAACTTTATTGATAGCTATAAACTAATATGTAAAAATTAAAACATATCTACGTGATTTATGCAATTCCATTGTTCAATATACAATATAGATAGGAAATAAGGCTCATTATAATATAATATAATAACTTAAGGTATGGTAACATGTAAGTTCTTAAAATTACCAATTTAATAATAAGAATATTTCCGACTAATAAAGAACCACACTAATTCAGTTTTTGATAAACAGAAAGAAAAATTAAAAGATCCTCAACTGTCTTTCTTAATACAACCAACGATAATATTAAATAGATCTTTTAATTTTTTCTCTATGACAGTGACATTCAAACTGACAGATCTATAAAGAAAAAAGTTGACTTCTCTTGCCATCATCTGTGGATCAAATACAGTTAAATTTAATAAATGTACAAATGAAATAATAAAACTAATATAGTCGAGCGAAAACAAATAAAAAAACAATATATCGTTTCCAAATGTAATCTGTTTATTTTTAAACAATTGACATTTCATTTATGAATCAATTTATATTGTGTAAATATAAAGAAAATCATAGTACCACCAGTTGGAGAACAATATTCTGTTTTTAAGTTGTAATATACATATGTCCTTGGATTAATCCCTTTAATTCTCTAATTTTATTAGCATAGAATGTGGTAGCCCTAGAACTAACGATGTGTACACACGCCATGAGACGGCCGCACCCTAATAGCGAATATTCGCGAGATCAAAGTATTTTTCCTTAACCGCAATATGTACGAGGTTACAGGGTTTTTCTCTATAAAAAATACAATTTATTAATATATCGATTGTAAATTTCATATAGTTGCTAGTTTAATATGTCTATACTAATATTATTATTATGAAAGGTAAAATTTGAGTATTTTTGATGTTGTTTTTTTTCTATAGTCGACAACGGAGCAGTTGGATCTCCAATAGGAATAAGAGAACACCGCCGCTCATGAAAAACCGCGCCACAGTCCGCGGATTGCTTGTGTTGCCAGCTTTTATCCCTGTAGCTTAATGGTTTTACAAGTCAACCATGAAGCGAGAGGTATCGGATTCGAATCCCGGTCTGGACAATTATAATTTATTCGATCTCTGGAAGGGATTGACAAGGCCCGGGTGAGTGTCTTAATACTATCGCACCTTACTATAAAAAGTTGAAGATACATTTAGAATTATAATGATCTGCGAATCGGATGATGAATTATTGAAAAGTTCAATTGCAGATGTTTCTGAATTTTTTAATTAAAACTTTTAACCTCACTCTTTATTCTCTGACTCTGAATACATGGCAAGGAAGGGTCTTGCTTATCAAATAAACAACCCAACGTCAATCACAAATATTTATCAAACATTTTTATTCCTTCAAATCGTTTTTCTTGATTAAAAATAAATTTCATTTCAGAAATCACCGACATTGAATAGACAGGTAAGAAATAGTCAATCTTGCCAGTAATAAAAATGACAACATAGTAAAATATTTTAAGGTTACGTAGAGGTCACCAGTGTGGGTAGAGATAATTTAGGGGCGAGATCGAAATCGCGTACAATATATTTAATTGTATGAATTATTACTCACAGTAGGAATATGTAGGAAACTTATGTCGATACGAACATTCTGATAGGCTCACTAAAATCTTTAATTTCGAATATGTATTTGAGCTTCGATAAACGATTATTTACATATTTTTATTATTTATATAAAATAAATATTTTTTTATTTGATTTTTAATCAATACTTAAGTGACAGCAATATTATATATATGAGTAAGTTTGTCTTTATGCTTCACTTTATGAAGAGAGTTCAACTTTTGAGTTTTGCAAGTAAAACAATTTATTTAGTAATTTATTACACATTCTGTTTATTATAAAAATATAATCTGAGCATATTAATTATAAATTTTACAATGCCATATGCTCTAAAAGCCTTGTAGCTAAGTGGTTTTATAAGTCGACCGCGAATATAGTGGTCTGGAGTTCGAATCCCGGTCTGATTACTTATCAATCTCTGGAAGGGCTTGATAGTGGCCGGGCGAGTGTCTTAATATTGTCGCACCCGTGGGAGAGTCATACTGACGCACTAATTGGACCGACTCAACAGACGGGCTTGTATAACACAAGGTGAATACAGAATACTCAGCGTGAAACGATACTTGTACTGTGTTTCGCCTGAGTAAGTGAGAGTATCAGAGGCCCTTAAAAAGCTTAAGTTAGCCCGCTTAAGTTCTAAAAGCCGGCAACACAACCAATGCGCTGACTGTGACGC
>DWCF01001441.1:0-30689 GCA_018230265.1 Delias oraia | reverse complement strand
GTCGCCACTCGAGAACCTTTCTTCCCCATCGGTTGTCGGTTCGTCGAGCGATGTGGCCAGCCCATTGCCACTTCACCTACTAATATAAGCTCATACATCTTTTAAAAGCTTCCCCTGACACGATCAATGGCCAGTAAAGCTCATTCTATGTCTTACTTTCATTATTAATTAATTCTTTATAATCCAAAGGCTTGATATTCATTATTCTGTTTCACGGCGATTAATTCATGTAAAGTCTACACAAATAATTAATTGAAGAGTTTATTATTAATATCAAAGCAAGAGCTACGTGAATATTCTAATAGATGGTTATAATTATTTTTATATTTCTGTATTTCTTTTCTTGTATCCTATGAATGTTTTGAAATTTTGCATGGATATGCTCTTGAATCTTAGATAATATTAGAATTAAAAATAAATATATACATTCTTTTGTATTCTTTTAAATTTTCATTTTTCTATAAGTTCCCGCGAATGTGGTAGCCTGTTTAGAGCCTCGATGCTTAATGGTTTTAAAATTGTACCATGAAGTGAAAGGTATCGGGTTCAAATCCCGGTCCGCCCTATTATAATTATATTTGTATTTTATTCGGCCTCTGGAAGGTCTTGATAGTGGCCGGTTGGTTTGTCTTAATACTGTCGCAGCCGTGGGAGAACCATGCTGAAACATATGTTGACGCACTGATTGGGCCGGCTCGTCCGAAGTGATCGGGCTCATAGAATACTCAGCGAGAAACGATACTTGTACTGAGTTTCGCAGAGTAAGTGATGATATCAGAGGCCCTTAATGTTAAAGAGGTTGTCCAAGGGTAGCGCTGTTCTCTTACCATATAGGAGACCCACCTGCTCCGTTGTCCGCTATAAAATAAAAAAAACCTACAATCAAATACCATTACTCTATCCCTCAACATCCAAATTTACTAATAAAATTACGCCATTAAATTATAAAACCAATTACTTATACGCAATGCATATAAAATACATAAATCTAAAAGTTCAGCATTCAGGTCATGTTCAAGCCTCGTATTTCTCTGAGCGTCATGATGACGTCAAAGTGATGACGCATTCACTGGATTTCTGGAACGGCCCTACCACTACTTGTTGCCTTTGTGGCAAAGTTTAGATCGAACTTCGCGCTTAGAACAAAGGATGCGAATAAAGCAATGTTTTAAACTGTGCTACACAACTTGGACACACCCACTTTATTTACTTTTTAACTGTGTTCATAGATAGGTATTCGGTTTTATGTTTTCTTTATTTTATTGGGTGCGTTCAATAAATTGCAATAAAAAGGTTATATATATTATAATAACAATATTATGATGCAATTAAAACATTAATAAATAATCTCTGTTTCTACTGCGAATATTTTTTTATGCTATAGCGACGGAGCAGGTAGATCTCCTATATGACACGAGAACATAACTGCCCATAGATAACCGCGTCACAGTGCGCATTTGTTGTGTTCCCGGCTTTTTAGGCCGCTAAAGTGACATTTTTAATGGCGTCCAATATCCTCATTCACTCAGCGAAACATAGTAGAAGAACCACTTCAAGTAGAACTACCATTTCACGATGAGTGTTCTGTGAATACGTGGTATTAATTTTGTCGAGTCAACCCAATTAGTGCGTCAGCATATGCTTCAGCATGACTGTTCAACGTGAAAGTAGTATTTGAAAATAGATTTACACTTATAAAACCAAGAATGGTTTTTTGGTGATATATTAGTAATACACTTTGTTTATACAATTACGTAAAAATTTTAATATTAAATTATAAATGATTGATAATAAGAATTGAGAAAAGAAATTAAATTATTAAATACCGCGTAAAGAGATGACGAGCTTATGAAATTTCGCGCAAGTTTGCGTAAGTTGGTAGAGACTTATAAGATTCAATTAGAAGATACGTCCCATTTCTGTCAACGCCCTTATTATTACGTATAAAGACATCAAACTTACGTGAATATTTCGTCACTTGTTCGCTCATTTGCGTACTCATTTTAAAATGAATATTTATCCCTCTGTCTTTATTCTTCTTTATAGAAAATCAAACAATTTGAGAGCCTCGTAGCTTAATGGTTTAAAAAGTGTACCATGAAGCGAGAGCTGTCGGATTTGAATCCAGTCAGAACAATTATAATTAAAATTATAATTTATTCGGTCTTTCAAAGGGTTTGATAGGGACTGGGGAGTGCCTTAATACTGTCGCACCCTTGGGAGAGCCATGCTGAAGCATATGCTGACGTACTAATTGTGCCGGCTCGTCCTAAGTGATACCACGAGCTCATAGAATATTCAGCGCGACACGGTACTTGTAATGTGTTTAGCAGAGTGAATGAGGATATCGAAGGTTGTTATAGCAACCGCTATATATATGTGGCGTAAAAAGACGGCAACACAACCAAAGCACAGACTGTGGCACCATTGTTCATGGGCAGCGGTGTTCTCTTACTATATATGTTTTATTCGAGAAAACATACAAAACAGATTCTATATACCTAGTAGTTACTGGACTTTATTATACATAAAAACGATTGAGTTTTCACTAGGTAGACGAATTCAATTAAAACGTTTACCCTTCAACAACAATGGAAATTCTCAACGTCAGAATGGTGATTGTATTGAAAAATATTTTCAATAAACTTGTGCTGCAATACTACGTTACTGAGGTTTCCGAACTAGATTCGATCGGCGAAGGAAATAAAGACGTTGTATACTTTTTATACAAAGAAATGTTTTCTTTTCACAGACTTCGCCTCGTATTTTTTCTATATTTTTAGTCAACGCCAATGTGAGAACAAACTTTGTATGGATTTCGCCAGCTGGAAGATCTATTTCCATTTTCATCTAAATTAAAATGAATTATTTCTATAATTAGATAAGCATGTTTGAATAACACACAAGACAAAAATGATAATTAAAAACTAACAGAATTCTAGTAATAAAATGAAAATATTTGCAGTTGAAAGGATATTTTACTATAGAAATTATTTTTCTGTTTCATAAACTAGACTACAGTTTTTACCTTCCTCGTTGGACTGATCATTCGTCCGACCACTGTACAAGAGAGAGATATTTTGAGAGCCTCGTAGCTTAATGGTTTTAAAAGTGTACCATGTAGCGAGAGCTATCGAGTCGAATCCCGGTCTGGCCAATAAATTAATTTATAATTTATTCAGTCTCTCGAAGGGCTTGACAGTGGCCAGGCGTGTCTTAATACTGTCGCATCCATGGGAAAGCCATGCTGAAGCATAAGCTAACGCACTGATTGGGCCGGCTCGTCCGAAGTGATACCACAGGCTCACAGAATACTCAGCGTGAAACTGTACTTGCATTGTGTTTCGCAGAGTGAGTGAGGATGTCGAAGACCCTACAAATTGTCGCTTATTTGGTGTAAAAAGCCGGCAATACAACCAATACGCGGAATGTAGCACGGTTGTTCATAGACAGCGGTGTTCTCTTACCATATAGGAGAACCACCAGCTCCATTGTCTGCTTTAGAATAAAAAAAACACAGGCATATCTAATGTAAATGATGAAAAAAGTCTTAAATTTCCGTAAACTAAACATTCTCAGAAAAACTGCTGGATAGTTACAAGTGGTTTTTTTAGAAAGGCCAGCTCCATATTTGTCTAAATGGCGTTGACAGCTTAACGCGGGTGGAGGACGAGCTCGTAGGCTCACAGCATGACGTAGCTTTTATTTTTCACATCACATTAGTTCCATGTGTACGCTGTATATATTGAAATGCGTGTGTACTTTACCCAAGTTCAAAATAACGAACTATTATTTCATATTGAAACCGTATGCTCCAACTCACAGAATTAGCATACAGAGGTTCATAATGCATAGCTAAGCCCACACTAGAATTCTGCGGAAAGCAGAGACACATTTGCAAAATGTTGAGATGGAACGCTTTGTCTCATTAAACAAAGTAAGCTTTTGTTTCCAGGCCTTTTTTATTATAGGCAATTACTTCTCGCTACTACTTTTTAATCGCACCATCTTGGCTTTACGGTTTATTTTGAATGTTATAACTAATTTCGATACAGAAGCGAAAGTACTGGTCTTGTAAAGTCACCATTCGGTAAGTCTATCATTCAGAAAATAATTAATATGAATATTCTTTATAGTGTTTAATAGTAATTGACTTTTAATAATATATCACAAATATTAAATCATTGTATTTTTTTATGAAATAACATTGATTTTTTTTTTTCATTTCTAATCAATGATTACAGAATCTTTTATTGAAATTGAGATTATAATTTTTTTTTAATTGAGACTCTCAATGAGAGCCTCGTAGCTCAATGGATTTAAAAGTGTAGCATGAAGCGAGAGGCATCGAAATCGAATCCCGGTCGGGACAATTATAATTTATTCGGTCTCTGGAAGGGCTTGACTGTGGCCGGGCGTATGTCTTAATAGTGTCGCACACGTGGGAGAGCCATACTGAAACATATGCTGACGCACAAATTGGGCCGGCTCGCCCGGAGTAATATCACGACAGTTAATAGAAGCTACAAATACATAGATATGCATTCACAGCAAACGCAGAAAACGTCATTAAATTAAATAGTCTTAGAATCGTCTGCGGAGTGCAAAAATTGTAATTTAACAGTCATCCCAGAGCTATAACTCACACTTATTCCATTAAACTTGTCCACTGTCCTCATTCTCTTGGCACTGAAGCTATTTTTATCGCGTTCGAAGGCACTCAGGAGTAATTAATATCATTAGGATGCACTAATCTACTATAATTATTACTAAAGTATGAAAAACGTGTCATGTGGGATTTGGTTCTGCACTACAGTTCTTTTGCCAACAATTTTATATATTTTCTACTTTTAACGATGTAATTTGTGTTGAAGTTCATTCAAAACATATTACGACAAGTTTAATCTGAATACTTTAACGTTAAGAAACAAGAAATTATTAAGTTTACGTATCTAGATCAGACTGGGCTTATCAAACCGTGGCCCATTTTAAGGCAAAATCAAAAGAGTATTACATAAATAGTATCGAAAAATTGAAAATTTATGTTATGCACTGTTTATCGCCCTCGAAGGCTTTGTTGAATAATAAAATTGAATTTAAAAAAAATGTGTTTTACTATAAAACGGCACGGAATTTTCAGCCCAACTTAATTAATTTACGATTCCCGAAAAGATCTTTTTTATGTACAACAGCAGAACGCTGAGGAAAAAACAGATAACGTATTAACAGTTTTATAGCTGTTTTTTTATCGTCTTTGAACGAAAATACTGGAATACAGCCGTTAATACATAGAAATCTTAAAAATATCATTTTCAATCTTGAATGCTATGAACATCAACATTTTAACAAATCAGTGAATTAATTTGCTTTAATTAAATGACGTCAACATATCTACACGCTATCATAAAATTAATGAATATTTTGTCAACATTACAGTATGAAAATATTTCAGATGGCTCTTTTTATTATATATTTTCACAATAAGGTGAAAACCTTCAAAAAAGAGCCAATTTATCTCTCTAACATTCAGCGCCTCCGTTGAGACGCCATATTTTATAGGCGCGCTTGATTTGGGCGCCCTCTGGCTTAGGTGCATTTCATTTTCTATTGTGACTTCTTATTGCCGGTGCCTGAAGACGAAAGTTTTCAACCAGTGCGTGTTGCCAGTGTTAACATATGGATCTGAAACGTGGTCGCTTACGATGGGTCTAATGGAGAAGCGCAGAGTCACACAGCGAGCTATGGAGTGCGATATGCTCGGAATCTCGCTGTGAGGTAAAATCAGAAATGAGGTTATCCGCAGCCGAACCAAAGTAACGGACATTGCCCACCGTATTAGTAAGTTGAAGTGGCAATGGGCTGGCCACATCGCTCGACGAACCGACAACCGATGAGAAGAAAGGTTCTCGAGTGGCGACCGCGTACCGGAAACCGCAGAGTGAGACGTCCCGCCGCACGATGGAAAGACGATCTCACGAAGGTCATGGGCAACCGCTGGATCCAGATCGCTCAGGATCGTAACAGGTAGGCGTCTGTGGGGGAGGCCTAAGTCCAGCAGTGGACTTGAATAGGCTGATGATTGCCGATTAATGATTTAAGATTCAACCAACTAAAATAATTTCTGTAGAGGACAAAAACTCGCTTAGAAGGTGCAAATACACATGATTGCCAAATGGTAGGTCAGCGGTTTTTAATATATTTAAGCGATAATTCATGGGCTGTAGGCATCCTTTATCCGTTAGTTTTATAAAGACTTATTTTAAAACATTGTGTACCGATTCTATTGCTAAGAAACGTTTACTTTTTTGTATATTTTATGTTTCCTGGTAGCCTCTAATTGCCATGCACCTGTTCGTTGGCTTCCTGCTTTTTATAAATTATATACTATAATTATATAGGGCGAGTTAAGAAATATTCTTTTCTACAACATATGTGAAACAATAAAAATGTATAGAGAGAAATATGTAAAGGCACGTATAAAATATATATTCAGGATTACAACATAACCGCAAGCCGGCTCTCTTTTACGCCATTATGCTGATTTCGTGAACACTGCATGCCTCACAATGAACTCGCAACAAATATTTTGCTCACTTTCCGTTTGATTTCTAATATTTCCACAAATAATCTGAAGGAAATCTTTCAGAAACATTTTTCATAAAGTGCAAATAAAATTCTCATGTCGTTGTGTTTCTAGACTTCTGCAGAATAATTCTATCTATTCTTATGATACTTTTTGTGAATATTCAGTAGATCGGAAAACAGGACGTACATTTCATTATCTTAAACTTAAATCACAAAACTAGTTTTTTACTTAGTAACAAAAAACTGTAATTGATCTTTGACTGAGAATTAAAAATACATAAAATCCCTTATTTTTTGAACCTATTTACCACAGACAATATAAGTATTAAATTTAATTAAATTTAATTCGTAATCACTCTCAGTAGTCGATAATTCTAGTAGATATATAATATATGGATTAAATGAGTTTTAGCATATCTAATAAATTACTAGTTTTTATATGAACATACTATACGCTCTTTTGTAAACGATGTCAAATGAGCAGGAGGCTAACCTAGGATAAGTGGTCCTATGGCCATGGACACCCATAGCCATTGCAGAAACGCGGGTGAGTTGCCGGCCTTTAGGAGGTAGGTACGCTCTTTTTTTTGAAGATACCCAAGTCGTATTGGTGTGGAAGTATGCTCAATGAAGTAAGCTGCCTCTGCTTCCAAAGAATGGTGGTGTGCGGCATAAAATCCACTAAAAATCGATCAGTTGTGGAACAACAAACATCCAACATATAACAATATACAATGTATATATATAATGGCCTACTAATAAGCTACAAATAAAACTCTATTTTTGTTTGAAACACCAAATTGGTAAAAATAACCAAACAAAATTGATTAATTCCTGTTGTAACAGAAAATATTACTTATTTGAACTATCCGCAATGCAGGGAGACCTCATCTCGAGGGTATCTACAACAGCGATAAATGAACTCAATGGAAAAATTATTTCATTTTCCGTACAGAACGCCTTTGAAATCCACACATTGTTGAGTCTACGAGCTAAAATGTTAATTACGGCAGTGTTAAGGTTCTTTTATTTCAAATGTTTCTTTGTATAATTATTCTCTGCTTAGGTTAGCAAATTCAACAACCATATTTGTCTAAATTGTATTGGTGAAAAATTAAAAGTCATATAAATGCAAACTTCAGCTGATTTTAAAGTAATAATTGCTCGTTTATGATATTTCATGAAATCCCACACATATAAGAAGCATACAATATAAATCTAAAATCTTATAATTTTGACTGAATCTGTATTATTATTATAAAGTGGATAACGGAGCAGGTGGGTATATGGTAAGAGATCACCGACGACTATGGGCAACCTCGGCATAGTCTGCGCATTGGTTGTGTTGCCGGCTTTTTAGACAGCTTAACCGGGATTTTTAAGGGCCTCCGATATGTTACTCACTCAGCGAAACATAGTTGCGAATAATAGCGAAGTACCAAGTTATAGGTAAAACTACCTTTTATACCGAGTATCGAAAGTGTGGCCGTATTATCACTTCGGACGAGCCGGCCCTATTAGTGCGTCATTATTTACTTCAGCAGGACTCACCCACGGGTGCGACAGTTTTAAGACACTCGCCCAGCCACTGTCAAGCCCTTCCAGAGACCGAATAAATTAAATTTATAATAATTATATTTAATTTGTCCGGACCGGGATTCGAACCCGATAACTCTGGCTTCATGGTACACTTATAGAACCATTTAGCTACTAATTTTTTTTCAAAGACTTTTATACAAATCATTGCTTTAGATCAAATTAGGCTAACATTTAAAAACTCACAAAATTTTATTTCATAATATTTTGATTTGAGTATACCAAAAACTTCTGAATTTTTTTTAAAATTTAATTCGCTGTTAGAAGCTACAATATTTGTAAACTATAGTTTAGATTCAAGCTAAGCGTAATGCGTTATAAAACTGATTCCGAAATTGAAAGTTTTATATTTTAATCAAATATAATATATAATATAATATAACATCTATCCATTTTACAAAATGATATCTTTGAATAGCTAGTCAAACTTAGGTTTTATCTGTTCAAAGCAGCTTTAAAAATAGCATCGGATCATTCAAATCTAGTCAGAACTTTTAAACTAATTGAAGAAAATCCAGATGTACAAGAACTTTATAGAATCCCGCAATAAGAAAATGTTTCCAAGATGATTACTTTTCTTCAGACAAATCGCTCAAAACAAATCAATTTAAAATATCCATCATTGGTAATATAAGCTAAGTTGCTCAGATATTTAAAAATCTATTACGTTAATGTACGCATAAGTATTTTTATATTGATTCGCCAGGATATTGAAAAAACTTAGGATTGAAAGAACATTTAGACATTCATCTTTTTTGTATGACAGAGACCAGGTGAGCGTCTAAATACTGTCGCACTCGTACAGCCATGCTGATAATGCACTTATTGGGCCGGCTCATCCGAATTGATACCACGGGCTCACAGAATACTCAGTGTGAAGCGGTACTTGTGCTCTTTTACTGTGTTTCAAAGCCGGCAACACAACCAAAGCGCGGTTTGTGGCGCGGTTGTCTATGGGCGGCACTGGTCTCTTACCATATAGGAGACTCACCTGCTGCATTGTTCGCTTAACCATAAAAATTATATTAAAGATGGCATACGGGCAGCCTGCTTGCTTTTAGAATTTTATTAAAACAACTTTTGAACGACGCGCGAAATCTGATAGGAACAACCAAGAAATTCAGTCTGGTTAGCAGTTTTTGAGTATGTTTAAATTTAGAAAGAAGCAGAGATATCATAATAATCCACAATTCTATAATGGACTCTATTAATTACTCTTAATTTTATTTAAATTTATTAAGTGACATCTCTTGTATCTCGCCTGGGACTTTGATATATCAGTTGATAGAAAATTAATTCTTTTGTCCTGTGCATGTTCTCGCAAAATAATTTGCGTGATATATTCGTGGAAGTCCTAATTCTTAAAGTCAAATATTTTTACATACAAAGTAGGATAAAGTAATTTAACCTGCATAAGTTAGCTAGAATTGTTTAAAGTACGCCTGCCATTTAATTTGAATAAGTTTCTCTTCTAATCTGTTTTCTAAAGTCGAGAACGACGAAGTATTGTGAACCGTCGCCGATCGACAATATTTCGCACTCAATACTAAAATTAAGTTTAGATTCCCGAAACCTTATAATGTTAACTCTACGCAAATCGCTGAAAGGGTAAGTTTATTTAAACCCAAGCACTACTATTCATATACAAATACGGACTAACACGCGGCATTCATTCATTCATTCATTCATTTAATCAATTTATACGTATTAATTTGAATCAATTTCGATTCATCATTACTGCCATGAATAATTCTGTGTCATCCATTACGGCCTAGTTGGGGGCGGTTTCCTTCCTCTACTTAATATTAATGCAGTCGCGCTGTTGTTATTAGGAACCACTTCCGTTAAACTCGCGATGACTTATTGATTTCACAAATTTTATTTTTTTGATTTCAAGGTCATATATAAATTATCGTCGCGGGCAACCGCTGGATCCAAATCGCTCAAGATCGCAGCGGGTGGGCGTCTTTGAGGGAGGCCTATGTCCAGCAGTGGGCTTGAATGGGCTGATGATGATACAAATCGATTTTTTTTCCAATTAGAGATAGAGTAAATCTAGTATAATCTATAATAATACTATAAAATTTTGGTAGATTAATTCATTTATTTATTTAACGGTGGTAAACGAGCAGGAGGCTCACCTAAGGCGAGCGGTCCTCTGCCTAAGGACACTCCTAGCCCTTCCAGAGCCACGGGTGTGTTACCGGCCTTTAAAAAGATCCAGTTAAATAATTTTTAAAAAAAATCACCAATAGCTACGTTATGTTTTATTAACATAAGTTATATATAAACTTAAAAAGTAATAGAATTTATTTTTGTAGTCGGAAATGCAAAGAAGGTCGAAGAATAATATTTCGCAGAGTGAGTGAAGATATCGGAGGACCTTAGAAGTTCCGCTTAAGCAGCGTAAAAAGCTGGCAACACAACCAATGTTGACTGTGGCGCGGTTGTTCATGAGTGGCGGTTTTCTCTTTCTATACAGGAGACCCACCTGCTCCGTTGTCCGCTATATAATAAAAAAAGAAGCAATAATAAAAAAAGTCATATGGCAAATGTTAATTAATTCTGTTACACTTGAAAATTAAAACAAAAATTGTGTTTAACAAAAATATATTAAAATCGTTTTAGCGTGTATAAAATTGTACATTTCCTTAATATATTTCGTTTTATTCTGAATTCCTAACCAATTTATGTACAAAACTTGTGTTTATTTCAATTTTACTGTTTTTTTATATCTAACCAGCCCAATGCTTCTACATAAGAACGGCTATACGTACCACGAAGCATTTTAGAAATTTACGGCTTCTTTTATATCTGCTTACATATTCATAACGATTTTCACAAAAACTCTTCCGTAGATTTTATTTAGCTACAAAGTGGCTAGAAAATTTAAGTAAGTAAGTGAGTAAATAAGTTTAAATAAAATTATAGTGTCTTCTATATCAAAATTTCTCCAAAACATATTGAAAAAATTGTATGTTGTGTACACTAAGTAAATTTTAGAATAGATTATGGCATTTCATACATATTTCATATTTTGGTAAAAAAAAGTTTACGGATAAATCTTTTTTATAAATTGTCATAAAATATACATATAATCCTAGTTTTATAACTGCACAATGTGTATGTATCTTAATAATTTATAAAGCAAAACCAAGTTTGTCGGAGCTGTTGATGTAAGATTTCCTCGAACTTTGTCCCCTACTTGTGCAGACATACACGTACGCTATTTATCTACGTCCACCTATTCACTAACGTTTTTTCTTTCAACATAAGAGGTTTTAAAATCAGTTCAATAGTTTTAAATGTAAAAAAATTACTTATTTTATCTTGTAACGTTAGTATAAATATTTCTAATACTGACATAATAAGAGTAAATATAAGAAAACTATATCACTCGTTTCATGGTGCACTTTTAAAACCAAATATTTTATTAATATATATATATATATAATTAAAACCAAATTTTTTCTATAGCGAACAACGGAGCCGGTGCTTTTATATGGTAAGAGAACACCGCCGCCCATGAGCAACCGCGCCACAGTCCGCGCATTGGTTGTGTTGAAGGCTTTTTACGCCGCTTAAGCGGTATTGTTAAAGCCCTTTGATATCCTCACTTACTCTGCTAAACACAGTACAAGTATCGTTTTACGCTGAGTATTCTGTGAGACAGTGGTATCCCTTCGAACGCTCCGTCCCAATATGCTTCAGCATAGCTCTTTCACGGGTGCGACAGTATTAAGAAGAGTGCCCGGCCACTGTCAAGCCATTCCAAAGACCGAATAAATTATAGATTAAATTATAATATCTGGACCGGGATTCGAACCCGATACCTCTCGCTTCATAGTATATTTTAAAAACCATAAATCTACGAGGCTCTCATTACAAATATAAGTAAAATATTTCCTTTTTAAATGTTAACATAGAATAATTAAATAATAGAAAAATTATGGAAAAGTTAATAATTAATATTGGAACAAATAATCCATTGTTGAACAAAACAATGTTACTAAAAACTATTAACAAACACAGTAAAAGAAAAACGGAACGACGGACTGAATCTACACTATTTAACAAGTGCAAAATACATACAGAAACCCGGTTACATTCATGTCATGTATGTTTTTCTGTCGCGGTTGACACCGAGTTCTAATTTAATTCGTGTTCCACACAGAAGCCAGCTTTAATGTTGTATCTAAGTGGTGTTTTACGGAAATCTAAACTCACATTATCTTGGTTAATACTGTAAGTTTTATGCCAGCATATTATTCACTGAATTATCCAATGAATCAAACTGACTAAACATATAAATATTTTAAATAAATGTTATTTTATCTATTATATACAAGCACAAATCTTATCTCTTAATTAACTAAATATACATATAATTCAAGGTTTTTTTGTTAACATGTCTCGATAAAATAAAGAATGTCTCAAGAGAAGATATATAAAACATCCAGCGTCGTCTTGAGATTGGAAAGATTTTAGGCAAATCTCAAAGAAAACACATCTTGATTTAGACTTTACAAGAAAACTATTTCTAAAATAAAGTGGTCCTTTTAGAAACCTCCAAAATACCGGTACTCTTTACATTAAGCAGCTTCCCTTGGGCCATCAGTTAGCGACAAAATATAGGCCGAGCTTCGCAGTAATAAAATTTTTTTTAAACTTATCCACGAATCCAATAATTTTATTATATAACAAGCAACAAACAAGCTGGCCCAATTGTGCTTCACTTTGCAACGGGTATGCCAGTATTAATACCCTCCCCCGACAACTGTCAATCCCTTCCAAAAATTGAATAAATTATATATTTTATTCAGAGCAGGGTTCGAACTTAGTACACCTAACTTCACAGACAGCACGGTTAATATTACTGCCGTTAAAAATATAATTTCCGTCTCTAGTATACGATCAAGTGAAACGTTCCAGCTTCACATGAAATGCCTACCCGCAGGTGTGACAGTGAGCGTTTGGAAACAATTTAGGATCTGTCTGTGAAAATTAGACAAAATAAATCAGTCGTTAGGTGAAACGACCTAATATAGATTTAGTGGAGAGCCGAGACCTGACACTGCTTCGCTACACAACTCATCAATTTCCTTAGACTCGGAATCCTGTTAATTAAACTATGCCGCTAAATTGAACCTACGCGATGAGGGCCGCGTCACGCCCTCACTTAACTGAAAATGCGCACATTGAGCCTTCATCACGAATTGTCTTAGTGCCTTGTGAAATTGCCGTATCGCTTTCAATAGGCAATATACTGTGTGCAAATAATCCTTGCTTTCTATAATGAGCTTTTTGTTTTGATGTTCAAAGCTTTGTTTTTAATTAGATTTGCTTATTTTTACACAGTTTTTTCCATCATGTTGTTTTTTCTAAATTTATGTACACTGAAAACGTAATGTTTAGTAAATTTATTTTTTTAAATTTATTCTAAATTTATGAATTGTATTTCTTATTGTTATTACATTCGTAATGTCGTCATATGATTTTTCTTTCAACTAGCTGTAACCTTTGAAATATTTTAGTAAATATTTTTCTTACTTAAAAATAGACAATGCCTAGAGTTGTGTCTAAACAGTTTTAGTTTTTATAATAAGCGGTCCTGCAACCATAGACACCCGCAGCCTACTATATGTGTGTGAAAATTAGACAAAATTAATCAGATATTAGGCCAAGCAACATAATATATATTTAATGGCTAACCGAGACCTGATACTGTTCCGCTTCACAACTTATCAAGGTTCACTTTTTTTAAAATCTTCAAGTCAAATTGATTTGGTTTTACCTCTACAGGCAGTCGATTTCACAGAGTAGTGGAATTTCATTTAAAATATAATTCAAAGACGCAAATCCACTTTGCCTTTCGGTATACGTAGTGTCGTAAGTTTTATTACTCAAAAACAGAACGAGAGATCCTGTCTTTGTGAAAATAATGAACATTTACTAATTCAAAAGTAGAAAGCAAGGGTCAAAAGTCTGTTCCATAGTCCGTAACTACTTCTAAATTCAACGTACGTAACAAACTAGACCAACATACTTCACTGATTAGAGAACAGCCTCCTAATACAAACACAAAAAATATTCGAAGAATAATATTTGAGATTTTTCAAGTAATTATCAATTTGATCCGAACACTTGACACTCTCATAGCTTAATGGTTTTATAAGTGTACATGAAGCGAGAAGTATCGGGTTCGAACCCGCTCCGAGCAATTATACTTTAATTTATAATTTATTCGGTCTCTGGAAGGGCTTGACAGTGGTCGGGCGAATGTCTTAATACTGTCGCACCCGTGGGAGAGACATGCTGAACCATATGCTGACGCACTAATTGGGCTGGCTCGTCTGAAATGAAATCATGGGCTCACAGAATACTCAGCGTGAAACGGTACTTGTACTGTGTTTCGCATTACAATTCGCATAAGCAGTGTAAAAAGCCGGCAACACAGCCAATGTGCAGATAGTGGCACGGTTATTCAAAGGCAGCGGTGTTCCCTTACCACATAGGAGACCCACCTGTTCCGTTGTTCGCTATAGAGTAAAAAAACACAGTAATAAAAAAATATCCTTAACAAACATTTGTATTTTAAATAAAGCGATTTAAGGTCGTAAAACGTAATTAATTTTGCAAGCTTAAATTTCAAATTGTATATTTTTACAGCGTAAGATGAGAAAATTAAATTATGAAAAAGCACTCCTTATAGTTTATGTGCCTTTCATTTTCTTTTTATAACCTGTTTTACCACTCTCATTTCTTCTACATGTTTTGTAATGTCGGTTGTAAAACTGCTTACCTGAGTGTAAATGTAGACAACATACAACCTCACAATGTAATGAATGAAAAAAATGCAGACATTTTTGTTCTATCTTACGGAGGATAATCTTATAAATAGAATTCTAGTAAGAAATGACTCGGCTGATTTTCGATAAATCATAGGTGATACAATCCGTCAATATTTATTTTTCATATCCCTTAATGTTAAGGATGGTCCTAACAAGTTTTTAACATTTCTTTATGAATCAGCATGAAAAATATACAAGATAAATTTTGATCCTCCTCTTTGATCTCTCAAGTAATCTCTGATTTATAATAGCAAATTTTTAATAGCGATTTTTAGTACTATAATGATGTACATGGCAAAATAATTTAAGCTGGGGAGAAGTAGTTTTTATGTAAATAAATTACAACCATATGAAGATATTTAAATGTTTCATATTCGGTTTACGTAATTGAGTGTATAGAACTTACCCATGAGACTGTGGCGACTGGTGGCAACACTGGAGGCGGGCGGCGAGCTGGGCGCGCGCAGTGGCCCGAGCGCGCCGCCGCTGCCGCCCAGGGGACCGCCCTCCAGCGCGCCTGCGAACATACTGACATTTATTATAATTGCGAATGTCTCCTTTTTTTAACTCATGGCTAAAGGCTTTTCACCCGTGGGATAGAATACTCAGCGTGAAACGGAACTTGTAATGTCTTTCGCAGAGAGAATGAGGATATCAGAGTCCCTTATAAATGTTGCTTAAGTGGTGTAAAAAGCCGGCAACACAACCAAAGCGCGGATGTGGCGCGGTTGGTGATGGGCGGCGGTGTTCTCTTACCATACAGGAAACCCACTTGCTCCTTTGTCCTCTGTACTATAAAAAAATAAAGCCATGCATAGTTTATAAGTACAGCACCAAGAAGTAATTGCAAAATTCCTGCTTACGCTTGTTATTCCATGCTAATAGGCTCGTCTCAATCGGTGAGTGCAATTTGTTTAAAATAAACATTATAATTGAGTAAACATATATTTAACAAATGAAGATATATTGAAGATATATTGAAATAAATGGTTCAAACAAGTTTTTCAAGATGTAACTGGTCTACTGTAGTACTGTAAAAAGTTATTTGTCTTAAAAGTAATTTTTTGAAGTTATCACTTTATTGAGAATTCATGCATCTCAAAAACACCTTATAATGTGATTGAATCTAAATCAAACAAAATAAACTCTTGGTGAAACTGACGAACGGCAGTGGGCTGAATGTTAAAATTTATGCCTCTACTGCAGTGCGGTCCTTGGCAAATACTGACATGGATTCTCTAGACAATACATACAGGACAAAATTAAAATTTATTTCATGAAATTCAATGCTTTAAAATATATTTCAATATATATGTAATGCAGATATATAATTTCTGTATTTTTTAATGGTATAGCGAACAAGGAAGCAGGTGGGTGTCCTATATAGTAAGTGAACATCGCCCATGGACATCACGCCATAATCCGCATTGGTTGTTTGCCGGCTTTTTATGGCTTAAGCAGCATTGGCCTCCGATATCCTCACTCACTCAGTGAACACAGTAGAAGTATCGTTTCAAGTACAACTACCATTTCACGCTGAGTAATCTGTGAGCCCTTGGTATCACTTCGGTCGAGCCAGCCCAGTTAGTGGGTTAGCATATGCTTCAGCATGGTTTTCTCACGGGTAGAATTTTAATGATGAATGAATTTTAATGGGGTAGATAATTATATTTTTTTCTTAAGTGATGTGTGTCTAAATAATGTTTTACTTTCACAATAGATAATGATGTAAATTAAATGTCAAAGATAAAACAAATGTTCTGTATCTACCAAATCAAAATACTGCATTAGAAAGAATTCTCGAATCTTTGAATGATAAATGTTCGTCGTAATGTTTTTGACAATAGGTTTTTTGTATTTTATATACACGAACACGGCGTATATGTCATCGCCAAAAACTACCCATTCGTCGATACACAACTACAAAGCTACAAAAGAAAACACAACTCGAGTGAGAAAAAGTACAGGAAATTGATAGGTTTCAATAAGGCGCTGATAAGGACGGACGCGGTGAAAGAGGGAACAATGCGCTCGGGAGCCATCTCTGTACTTTATGCTCTTTAATGTGCTGACTCAACGTCCTAATATTGTGTCCAATTATATTAAATGTATATCGATTTTGTGCCATCTTTATACATTTTTTTTATTTTATAGCGGACAACGGAACAGGTGGGTCTCCTATTTGGTAAGAGAACACCACCGCCCATGAACAACCACGCCACATTCTCGCTCACTATGCGAAACACAGTACAAGTACCGTTTCACGTTGAGAATTTTGTGACGGGCTTCGGAGGAGCCGCACCAATTGGCGCATCAGGATATGCTCCAGCATGGCTCTCCCACGGGTATAATTTTTGTTATGGTCGGTCTTGCTGACAACGGAGCGAGGACTCATATATTGTAAGAGTAATTTCAAGAGCTTTTGATATCCTCACTTACTCATGGCTCGCTTCAGCATAGCTTTTCCACGGGTGCGACAATATTAATACACTCGCCCGGCCCTAGGCTGTAAAGCCCTTCCAGATACCGAATAATTTATAAATTAAATATAATTTCCCGGGTCCAGGATTCCAACCCGATACCTCTCGCTTTATGGTTGACTTATAAAATCATGTACCTACGAATATATACATACTATTAATAAATTACAGTATCATTTAAAATATTTATATAATAAATAAAAATTACTAAGTTTATTCGATACAACATTGCTAGCCGTATGCTGCAAATATTAATAGACATCAAATTGCCTCAAGATTCTAATTATAGCTTGCCATTTAAGGAAACTGGTAATTTAGCACTCGGGCGTAACTGAGTGGCTTAAGCTAATGTATTAAGTAAGGCAGAGGATTTATAAAGCAGCCTATACGAGCTATTATGCCGTCTGTTTTAATCTTTGCCCGATATTAAATTTTAGGCAAATATCCAAATGGTTGTATCAAGTACACATCATTCTACTGTGTTTTATTTAATTCAAATTTTCACCCAATCTAATATTATATGATATTATTAAATGCTTTAAAGGCATTTTGTGTTCCGCACCGCCCCTCTGCGGTATCAGCTGCTTACAGAGATATTTCCAAACTAATACGGCTAGGGGACGATCTTCAAGAAAGAGAATACATATCCCGAAAGGGTAGGTAATACACACGGAGGCCAGCAGAGGTTTGGGGTGTCCATGGGTGGAGGACCCCTTATCCTAAGTGAGGCATCTGCTCATTTACCTCCCTGTTTTCATAAAAAAATACTCTTAAAATATATATTACTAATACAATTGTGTATCTCAAAATTTTTTAATTTATATTTCATATAAAAAAATATTCTATAAATAAAAAAATATATTGATTGTTATATAATATATATTATATATTCTTAATATATATTGATATATAATAAGAAGTTTATATTACAAAGCACAGAAAGTTGATCTATTACTTGCTTTTTGAAAATGTATTACTTACTGACGTAGAAGATTACGCAGTCTTTATTTACTTTACTAAACATAATTGTAAAAAGCAATTCTAAACATAAATATTGAACAAAACAGAAAATTCCTTACCACGTAGACACAAGCACAAAACGGTACGGTAAACTGGCTTAACCACAAACAGTGAAGCGTGGCTTTACATCGACCCCGGCTAAACTTTAGAATTACGTCGTAATGTACATACAAAAATTACTGTCATAATTATTAATGAAATACATATCATCACCATCATCAACCTATTAAGTCCACTACTGGACATAAGCCTCCCCCAAAGACACCCACCTATTGCGATCTTAAGCGATCTGCATCCAGTGGTTGCCCACGATTGAAACACATGAAACCTACAAATAAAAAGCAAATCAAATATAAAACATATTACAAAAAGAAAACAAACTACACCAAAAATATTAAATGAAAATCACATAGTGTTATGCACATGGCATACATAAAGTTTCGCAAAGTTATTTCAATGTATAAAAGAACACACTATAAATACTGCGTTCAACTCAATAGCATAAGTTCAGCTAGACTGGCTTAGTTGTGCTATTTTTGCTTCGAGAACAATACGACCGACATCAGATTGCTGACTTTTACAGAAATGGTTTTGTCAGCGGTCTTAACAAAAAAATATACTTTCTTTAATCATATGTAAGTTATGATTTTCTTAAATAATTTATATCATGAAAGTTTATTAAAACAAAAATAATGATCCTTGAAAGTTAATATTTCTATATTTTATTGTTGCTTATAAAAATTACTCTAAGATTTTTATGGCTTTAGTCGTCACAACCCGCATCTACGTAGTATTGACTTCTTTGTACGTCATCAAAACAGTATTAGTACTGTTTCACGCTATCCATGTGCTTCAGCATAAGGTTAAACATGGGTTTCTCCATAGTTAAGACAGTGTTAAATCTCTCGTCCAGTCACTATGAAGCCATTCCAAACACTAAATAATAATAATATAATTTCCTTTAATAAATTATACATTTTTCAGACCGGTGTATTGCTTCATGGTAGCTTATTAAAACCGTTCGGTAATCGAGTCTCATAAAAAAATTGAAGCTTCGGTCAGTCACAACATTATTATTTCACTGAATAAATACAATGGGTAGATTATCCGCCTTGCGTCTTGTTGCAAATGTAAAATTATATATATTTTAACCAAGATATTTTATAAGAAGCATTTTACAATTGAATTTCTACAAGAAATTGTAGGCTATCTAAATTGTTGGTCGTCTCGTAATACGCTCCAACAAATTTATGAGTTAATCTACAATCTTGTTGACGTAATTTTTTTAGATTATTATCACTTTTGAGACTATATATCCCAATAATTTGATTGCCACGTTTGATGTATAAAAAATATATTGTACTTAAAACTTCTATCCTATAAAGTACTCTAGATAAATTACTTTTTATAAATATAACAGAACTAAATATTAGTGTAATAAATAAATACATACGTATATATAAAAAATATAGTCCACTCGTAATATATAACAACCCAGTAATTTACACATAAAAATATTATCCAAGTTTCATTAAAATAATGTAGTTTTATCTATGTACGTCAAATAAATAACAACATTATATGCTAACAAAAACTTTTTGGCACATCTATGAGATTTTATATTTT
The DNA here is from genome assembly GCA_018230265.1 of Delias oraia. Taxonomy (NCBI): domain Eukaryota; kingdom Metazoa; phylum Arthropoda; class Insecta; order Lepidoptera; family Pieridae; genus Delias; species Delias oraia. Next base: position 10,531 of record DWCF01001441.1, on the reverse strand, counting down.
AATGAAGATGATTGACAATGACAATCGTCTCTAAAAGATGTCTCGTGTGTTAGCCAGTCAGTACCTAGATGTAATAGGTAGCCTCTTCAGTGACAGATACTCTTCTGAATAATATAGATATACTTTCACGACTCCAATATTATGAACTGTAGCCAAAATGAGATTTTGGAACCGCTTCACTAATGTTTCTTTAGATAAATGATAGCATTACTCTTCAGATTGCCTTTATTTCATAGTTTAATCTTTAAAAATGTTACACAAAAGGCAAATACTATACTTATATGTCATTTTAGTTTACTGACAACAATAAATATTAAGCTATTCATACAAAAATATACTATTTAGGAAAGCCTGTAATGTACACAACTTCTATATATAATCAACTTATGACAATGAAACATAAGTTTTTTATTATATAGCGGACAACGGAGCAAGTGGGTCTCCTATACGGTAAGAGAACACCGCCGCCAATGGACAACCGCGCCATAGTCTGCTCATTGATTGTTTTGTCGGCTTTTTACGCCACTTAATCGGAATTTTTAAGGGCTTCCGACATTCTCTCTCACTCTGCGATACACAGTACAAGTACCGTTTCACGCTGAGTATTCTGTGAACCCGTGGTATGCCTTCCGCCAAGCCGGCCCAATAAGTGCGTCAGCATAAGCTTCAGCATGGCTTTACTTAGCAGTATAGTAGTCATTAAAATAAAAAATCAATCTTTTTTGATAACAACGAAACGTCGTTAATGTCTATCGTGAACAAACAAAAACCGTGAGCTATGGCATTACATGCTACGAAATCGTAGCTTGCTACGCCATAGCTCACGGTTTTCGTAGCCGCAGCGAACTCATTAAAACTGTTCAAGTTTTTATTCGCAAACACTCAGCTATATTCGTAGCTTGAAAATCGTCGCTAACACCGACTTCCGGACAACCGGATTTGATTTACATTCAATTCTATTCGAACGCTTTTCCTTTTCAATTTCAAAATTCTCTATTTCCGATTACAAATACACCGTAAAATTATTAAGGAATTTTCTTTTATTTCCAAAAATCTAAATTTATTATTTCAATGGACAATTAAATTGCAATAATTTATTCCAAAATATATCCAACTATGATTATTTCATTTTAATTTCCCCGTGGGACAGTCAAGGTGAAGTAAATGCTGACGCACTGCTGTCTGAAATGATACCACGAGCTCATAGAATACTCAGCGTGAAACGGTACTTGTACTGTGTTTCGCAGAGTGCGTGAGAATATCGGAGGCCTGAATAAGTACCTCTTAAGCGGTGTAAAAAGCCGGCAACACAACCAAGGCGATGTTCTCTTACCATGTAGGTGACCCACTTGCTCCGTTGTATGTCATAGAATATAAAAAACATGAAAACATGAAACGTCATATAGACTATGTTTACATATTTTTCACTAACACAACAAAATCTGAGAAAAATACCAAAAATCCCAGTCATCATTCATTCTGACCGCATTTATAAATAAATTTTCAATTAAAGTAGATCATTTCCAATTGCAGTGTTCGTTCAAGGATTCAATAGTTTTATAATTACTTTAGTAATTATTATTCATATTGTTAGATTTACATTGATCTAATAATTATTTATATTTAATTTGTGCAATATCGTGAATTTTACCGCTTTATTATTTTTACGATGCCACATTGTATGTCACATTCGTCAAATTCCAAACTCTTAAAATCACATAAATTTTTTATATGAATAAGATGGCAAGCGAGTAGGAAGCTCACTTAGTATACGCGGTCCCCAGTCTATGAAAACGCTGAGCCACAACAGGACAAGTGGGTGCGTTGCCGGCATTTTAGGGATAGGTTTGGTATTTTTTGAAGATCCAGTGGTGGTGGTAATATCTTTGCAGGCAGATGATTCCATAGAGTTGTAGTACGGAGCTGAATATGCCATTTTTAGATACATGTATTTTCCTTAATATCTTGTTTTAATATGTTTGAAACAATTAAAATAAATCTAGAACATTTGATTCAATAGCAGCAATTGCTAAGTGGTATCTTCCTGAAGGCAATAACATTACTCAGCCAGCTTTAACGGATATGAGAAGAGCTTCCTGTTACTATCAACGTTCTGCGAGCAAAATAACTTAGGATAACACAGTCTGTGATTTATTAGTGGATCAGCTTTGAACATCTAAGGAAAACATTTGTGGTGTTCAACGTTATTTTATGAAACGATACATTTTCAAATTACATACTGGTTTTAAATAAAAAAATTGCTATTTTCACTACTAAATAACGTCTATAAATTTTCATTTTACATATTATTATTTTTATAGTAGTATTGTGAAAGAAAACGCTCTCTAGTTTATAATAACTGTCTTATATTTTTTCACAATATATCACTGAAGTAAACGTACGATTGATGACCATTTTTTTATAGTAAAGCGGATAGCGGAGCAGGTGGTACTCCAATATGGTAAGAGAACACCGCCGCCCATTGACAACCGCGCCACACTCTGCGCATTGGTTATGTTGCCGACTTTTTACCCCACTTAAACGTCATTTAACGTCCTCCGATATCAGATATAAGCGAAACACAATACAAGTACCGTTTAACGCTGAGTATTCTGTGAACCCGTTGTGTCACTTTGGACAAGCCAGCCGAATTAGGGCGTCAACATATGCTCCAGCATAGCTCTCCCACGAGTGGTTTTCTACTAAAACTATATAAATAACATTAAAATATATTAAAACTTATATTAATCATCTTTGGCATAACTATAAAAGCCATGCATATATATATACACACACATATATATATATATATATATATGTGTGTGTCTGTGTGTGTATATTTGATATGAAATTAGATTCAATAGCAGAATTATCGTTTAATTCCCTAAACTATGGCTTTATTTTACGCTAGCGGCGTCATTCATTAAATTAATAGCTTTTTCGGATTTAGCATTCTGCGTACTTTACAGTATAATTAATTTGACAGGACGTCACTCGTGATCAGTTGAATCACAACACATAAAGTGTAAGGACTATTATATTAACTTCACTTCGCTGATAAACGCGTCTTAGTTCAAAATCCAAATATATTGTGAATGTGAATTGAAACGAACACATTTTCAATCAATAATAAGCCTTTTTTATTTCAACAAAATAAATAATTGAAACATCAATCGATGTATTTTTAATACTTTTTTTGCAGCGTGCAGATTCCACGTCGAATAAATCAATCCAATTTTTGATTTCTTCGAAAGAACCGAAATGCTGAAGGGAAAAATACCGATTTAGTGACACCAAATAATCAAAGCATAGATTGCAGCATATTTCATCATGAATTATGTTAATTTCTTACTACCACTGGAGCCGACTGCCTCATATATAATAAAAAAAATAAAAGAAACACACCAAATCTTCGTGTTCATTTAGTAAGGATGTTTTTTTTGGGGAAATATATAGATCGCAGACTCGTATAATCCCCATGCCAAATATACCATTTGTCAATCGATCAAGTGTTATTTGAGTGTTTAGTTAGCTGTTTGAGTTAGCTAGACAAAATTACATGAAGTATTCCCTAGAGTAACTTTTCAGTGATGAATGACAATATGAAAAATCTATTTCCTAGATCACATAACAACAATATATTATCCCTTCGATCTCTTAAAAACCCTAACGCATGAAACAAGTAGGTTTACTTTCATGATTAAAAAGTCCTCTATCTAAAAGACATTGTTACAGCTAAATAATATTAAATAATATATTTACATCCGTAGAAAAAAATGATAATTTGAACATCAAAAAGCAATTTGCATATTTACAAACCCTCAAAATTGCTACTTCGAGCGTAATAACATATTTATCACGGTACATGGAAAAATGGAGCGAAAAAAAAAGTATAAGAAATGTACCAACAATATAATTGCAATACATCTTAACTGGCTTGCACAAAAGTATTGTATAAGATTATAAAACTACTTCCATGTTGCTTATAAATTATACAACATTGCAAACATTATATTTAGGCGATACCTACAACTAATCTATTGCTATTTCTTGTATCACTTACACGATCTAAGCGTGGCAATATTACGTTTTAATTGGCTAGATTGAAATAATACCACGGCTTTAAGAATACCAGTGTGAAACAGTACTTGTACTGAGTTTCGTTGAGTGATGATAACAGATGTCTGTAAAATTACCACTCAAACGGAATAAAAAACTGATAACACAGCCAAAACGCGAATTGTACCGCAGTTTTCTAGACGATAGCTATCTCTTACCATAAAGAGACCCACCTACTCTGTTGTCTACTATATAATAAAAGAAATCAAATAGATCTTGAAGATGATCTAAGCTTCGCATATGACTCTATATATATATTTATGATAAGTAATAATTCTTTATACAGAGCAGCGCCAATACCACAATTTAAACGAGACTTGAATTTCAACAACCTGTTAATTTTTGGTTTATGTATAATTTCTTTGAAACATTATTAACCAAAAATTTGTTGTTTAGTTCTATAATTTTAATGAGTTCTATAACTAGAAAACAGTGTAGAATATAAATATATAGTACCATAATATATAAATACACGGTACTTGTCCGTTATAAGAATCTGTAAAGCCAACAGAAAAGTATGCCGCACTTAAAAAGCCCTGTGTGTGCCCACAAATATTGCGAAGGGCAGGTTGCGCGTAGTGTTGCCCAAATACAAGACCAAGACCAAGACCGCCTAATTTTAGCAAGACCAAGACTGACCGTGAAAAACTTGAGCAAGAACAAGACTAAACCTGTAAGACTCTTGCATCTTGCAGCTATTTTTTTTTGGCAGTGATTTTTGGAATTTCCCATTAAATCTTTAGACATATTTTATAAATCCGATTGGTCTTGTCTATGGCTATGCCAGTTCAATCTCAAAATGTTCCAATTCTGATAGGTTTTTCTGGGATCTGAAGAAAAACTTTATAAATATATAGTATAGTCTTAATAAATATAGAGTATAATAATATAGTCTAATAGGTAGTTTTAAGACTTCCAAGACTCTTGCTGCAAGACCAAGACCAAGACTGGAAATGCAATAGCAAGACCAAGACCAATACCAGGTGTATTGACGTAAGACCAAGACTAGTTTCGCGATTATAAACAGCATCTCATAAGGTCCATCCTTTTATATTAACATAGGTAGAGTCGTAAACGTACGTCATTTACGACAAACAGAAATACCAGTTCCGTCTCGTTATTACCTCTTATGAGCGTAAATTTTTGTGTTACTCATCTTCGCATAGCAGTGTCCTTCAAAATTGTCAATCTTTCTTCAAGGTGTTTTATTTATTTTTTATATAATTTATAACAGTTATTATTATATATACAGTTATTAGTATATATACTATAATATACCTATTATTTAAATAGTTATTTCCTTGTTTTATATTTATTTTCGCAAGAATTAAATTTCAGGCACGAGCCAAGTATTCTATTCAAACTTTCTATTGCAGAGCGGTTATTAACCGGTTCAAAAACTTACGACAGTCGCCTACCATTCACTGAATTTTCGAATTTTCAAATCGAATATCTCATTGATAAATTTATGAGAAATAGACATTTGAATTCCAGTTCACAACAGAGCTAAATCATACCAATTTATCACTCCAGAATGCCTGTTTTATGTCTTGGTAGCTCAGTGGGGTTCATGAAATGCATCAAGCTCTGGGGGTCAAAGACTCGAGCACAGTTGAAAATATATCTTAAATGACAGGAAAACATTCAAACATCTAAATATTCATTTAATAGAAAATATAGTTATTTTAAAAATATTTAAATCTTAATAATTTACAATTTGAAGTGAATTTTGCTTAGTTAATTATATAATTTTTAATATATTTCGCATTTTGCCAGAAACTACAGGCAAATTCGTTCTATAAATAAAATATAAGGAAAATGTATCCCATATCCTGATACTAAATATTTTATTCAGCAGTTATTAATATACATTAATATAAATTCATTGATAATTTTAATACGCGTATAAAAAAAAAGCGAAAATTTAATTTTTAATTACCTCGATACTGAGAGGTCAGTACCCAAAGCTCTCCTGATATTTATTATGTAAAGGTAACGAAAAAACTCAAAGAGAAAAAGGGTCAAAATATGCAGTACGCGTTATCACCAAAACCTGTGCAAACAAGGGAAAACGCTTTAATAATTACGTTTTGCTTGAACAAAGAATTTAACGAGGCGCTGTGCTATGGCTTTCTATTTTAGTCCTGAAGGCTTACATTCAAGAGTCGAAATAAAATACCTCTACATTCACTACAATTTTCTCAAACATTGTTTAAAGGCATACGGGTACTTACATTTTGCATTGTAAACGTATTTTGTTCAAAGCTTAATGTTCAAACGAGTTTTGGGTGCATTTATATTATTTAATATCATTATATTATTCTCTATTCATTGTAGTATACAGTCAGTCAATCCTATTTTTTTTATTCTTTAGCGGGCAACAGAGTAGATGGGTCTTCTATATGCTAAGGAACACCGCCGCCATGACGAGTCCGCTCAATGGTTGTGATGCTGACTTTTTACGCCACTTATCCCTACTCACTCTGCGAAACACAGCACAAATATCGTTTTACGCTAAGTATTCTGTGAGCCCGTGGTATCACTTCGGACGAGCCAACCAAATTAGTGCGTCAGCATATGATTCAGCATGGCTCTCCCACGGGTAAGACAGTATCAAGACACTCGCTCGGCCACTGTCAAGCCCTTCCAGATTTAATGTATACTTGTCCGGACCGGGATTCGAACCTAATACCTCTCGCTTCATGGTATACTTTTAAAACCATTAAGCTATGTAGGTCTCGAAAAACTACTCTCTCTTATATACAATTCGGATGATAAATTTTGATAAAAATACGTTTTAGAAATTTGGGTCAGTATAATAAAAGTAACTATTTTTTCTTTTACAAACTTAATATCAAATGTCTACTCCAAAAGATAAAATTCGTGCCATGAACTCAGACAACCTTAGATATCCTGTAAATCTCTCATTTTCGTGGACAAGTGGTTTTATTTATTCATGCATGTAGGGCGTGGATTCGGGCACTGTAAATACTACCTTTCAAAGAATGCTCCAAAATCTCAAGACAAATAGGACCCTGGCTGCGTACGACGCAACTTTGGTTTAAACGGTGTAAATTTTATTCTTAATACTTTTAATAAACAAGATTTTGACTATTAATTTTGTGTTAAATTAGACTATTACAACTACATCACCATGTTAGAAACATGTTTTCGTTAAATTCATTTTTAATAAATACTTGGCTAATATATATAAAACTCAAAGAATTTACAGTGATAATGTTTATAATACGTATCAAAAAAACATTTTAATGTTTCTATGAAAGTGAAGATAACTAATTATTAATCAAAAGATAGCGAATATGCCTAAACTTTTAATGTGTAATACATACTTAGATTCAGACTGCACAAAAAGTAACTCAGTTCAAGAAAATTGTATACAATATGTAGATTGTTCAACCATTTGCTGAAAAAATTACTAGAACTAATTACATTTTATGTTAAAAAAAAGATAATAGATGAATTAAAAAGACTACATGAATTCTTAAGCAATAGTGTCTCTCGTATCCGACGTTAATATATGTAGTTTTGCGTTAAAAAAAAAACACTGGTGAGTTTCTGGACTGCTTTTCTTGAATCTAAAGCCTAAATTAATAAGATTTGATTGGGTTCATTCAATCAGCGATTTAAATTTTCAGTCATTGAAAATATTAACCTAAAAATCATGTAAAAATGTACTATTTTTTATTCCATAGCAGACAACGGGGCAGGTGAGTCTCTTATATGGTAAGAAAACACCGCCGCCCATGAACAACCGCGTAATAATCCGCGAATTGGTTGTGTTGCCGGCTGATTACGTAGCTTAAGCGGCACCTTTTAGGGACTCCGATATCGTCACTTATTCTGCGAAACACAGTACTAGTACCCTTTCACGCTGAGTATTCTGTGAGCCCGTTGTATCACTTCGGACGAGCTGGCCTAATTAGTGCGTCAACATGGCTCTCCCACGGGTGTAAATAAAACTTAAGTTCTTTAACTCTGATTTTCCAACAACAATTCTATTACTAAGTTACAATATTGGAGAGGCGAGTTCTACCTAGTTCGATTTACACACATACATCTCTACTGCATATACCCAGTTCAATCACTTAATTTCTATGATTATCTATACTACAGCATATTGTCAGTTTAAATCTAAGTAAATGATATGGGACAGGATATTTCCATTATGTTTATCAGATTAATTACATTCATAGCTTCTAGTTTTTCCCAACATTTGAATTATTTGAATGATAGACGCGGAAAATTGTTCTGTTGTTCAGTTAATAACCGCAATATGTTACATTATTGTGTTTATTGCTTATATGAATATATGTATAAAAGTAATTGAAAGAGATGTGAAAAGTTAGCGTAAACAATCAACGTGTGTAACACATTATATGAAAAAGAATTACATATAACTTTTTCATATAAAATATATTAGTATACATTCGAATTCAAATAAGGGGCATATAATAGACCCCAAAAGGGGTAATTTTGCAAGTCAATTTAGAATAGTAAAGCTTCCATTAGTTCGGAAAACGGGGTTTAATTTTTTATCGCCAAATTTACAATAGTTTATTTATAAGCTATTGGCTAGTTTAATAAATAATAATATATATTTTACATATATATTTTACATATATATTAACATACATAAAAAATATTTATTCTATAACGTACAACGGAGAAAGTGGGACTCCCATATGGTAAGAGAACACAGCCGCCCATGAACAAACGCGCCACAATCCGTGCATTGGTTTTGTTGCCGGCTTTTTACGCCGCTGAAGCGGCACTTTTAAAATACTCCGATACCCTCACTCACCCTACGAAGCACAGTAACAAGTATTGTTTTACGCTGAGTATCCTGTAAGCCCGTGGTATCACTTCGGACGAGCCAGTCCAAATAGTTCGTCAGCATATGCTTCAGCATTGGTCTCCCACAGGTGCTACAGTATTAAAACAGTTGCCCGACCACTGTCAAGCCCTTCGAGAGACCGAATAAAGTATAAATTAAATTATAACGGTCCGAACTGGGATTCGACCTCATAACTCTCGCTTCATAGTACACTTCTAAAACCATTAAGCTACGAGGCTATTGAGTAATAATTTATAAACTAATAAATTATAAACGAATTATATATTATTATAATATATAAAATATAAACAAATTTCTAAAAGGCGTGTTGGTGTTTGCAGTCCATAAAATAAAAGTTACCAAATATAGTAATAATTATATATCTTGATTATAATTAATGCGTCGCAATAATTGCTTCGTGAAAATTTGTTTGATGACAGGAGGAAACTTTTCGTACCGTATACATTGGTGCCCCGCTGTTCCCAGGGGAGAATTCGAAACTTTGCAGGAACGACTTTATATGGGATTGTCGAACCAATACTTAATTAAGCCAGTCAATTCAAAGACTTAAAATGGCAGACAGCGTAAAACATTATTAATTTTAATTATATATTTCTGCATTATGAAAAACTTATACAGTCTTAGGAGTCTCTTCTAGCATGACATATTTTCACATAATTTAACCTTCCTGTTTCTAATAAATAACTGATCAAGTTTCAGAATCAAGAAATAATAGAAAAATTTATAACATACGATTTTATTAACTAACACAAAAAACTAATATAAATTCTTTCCGACACATGCCAAATATCGTTATTTTAAGATTTCAAAGGCATTTCATAAACATTTTCATAAACAGTCGCAATATAAATTATAAGGTACCAGTACTTGCAATATAATCCTGCGCCATATTCTCCAAGCGTATTTAACAAGCTTATGTCGATTAATAATAGCTACTGCACCTTACCCGTGAAGGTGGCGCTCGTTATGCGACCGGCTAGGTTGGGGCGGGCTGCTGCTCCGCCGCAAGCATTCTATCAGCTGCTCGAAACAGCCATCTTGCCCGCGGGTGCCTCCAATCACCTCCCGGCGCCTGACCACCATAAAAATATAGTTTAAATCCTCATTATTACACTATACTTAAAATTATATTTTCAAAGTATTCGCACCGTCTCTCTACGTTATTAAATAATATATTGATAACAATAATTTTAACTTTACATCCGTCGAAAAAACATACAACTACTGATATACCTATTACGCTCATCATGGCTTGGGATACAATTTAAATATTTATTGAAATAATTTAGTTATCGTATATGGATATTAATTTTAATTATGATATTCAATAAACTATCGTCTTTGTGTAAAACAATTCCAATGAAAAAAGCCTGGTTTATTTAATCTTGCCGTCGCTTTTTTATATAAGTATAAAACCTCCACTTCAAAAACGAAGGTTATGCGGGCAACGCACCCGTGGTACAGCAAGGGCTGGGGGTTTGCATGGCCGAAAGATCGTTTATCTTAGGTGAGTCAATAGTTTTCATAAAAAAATAA